>RJWM01015252.1:0-38381 GCA_004363535.1 Dasyprocta punctata
TCTGCCTTTATTTCATTCTTTTACTCTTTCCATGGGCTACAGTTCTCGTTTTAGATTCTTCTTGGGTCCAGAGGACCTATCTCCCTCTTTTTTCCTTCTCTCTGTTATTATATTAGTTTATATTCCAGCATTTTGATGGTATATTCAGGGAGCCTCCCTGTCACGGTGTCATCTGGGCGCGGCCATCTTGGAGATCCCTTTTTTGTCTTTTTGAGACAGGGTCTCATTATGCAGTTCAAGCTGGCTTTGAGCTCACTTTGTAGCCCAGGCTGGTCTCAAATGCGCAACGATTGTCCAGCCTCAGTCTCCCAAGTGCTGGGATTACAGGTTTGTGCAACCATGCCCAGCTACATCAAAATTTAACATGAATAATTTGTCATATTGTAAAAGGGGTTACAGAACTCATATTGAGGTGCTCTACCCTATTTATTTATTTATTTATTTATAATTATTTAAGGTATGAAAAGGAAGGCAAAGGGTAGCTAGAGAAAATAGAAAAGCTTAGACAAAATGGCTTTGTATTCATTAAGAAGAAATTAATAGGAACTACATTAAGACATATATAGAAAATCTGAAGAAAGTGGACAAGATGAGTGATACAAAGTGTTCCCAGTCTGTATTAAATACAACAGAGAAGTATTAACTAGATCAACAGAAGAGGCTAGTTTAATAAGTTTTTTTAAATATCAAAAATAAAACTCAAGAGATATTCAAGTACTACAAGTCACACAGAGAGATATGAGAAAAAACAAGAAAATGAAATTTCTTGTTCTACTTAGCCTTCATTTAGAAGCAATCATTAGGAAAATCATACTGAACAAGGATACTGGAGTCTACAATCATAGTGGGAGAAAGCAAGAAACACAGTGTGGTTTAGTGTGAGACTGATCTTTGTATGAGGACACAGATGGATATAAAATACAGTATGATCACTCTACTCCCTCCTAGTTGTATAACTTTTGCAAGTTAATGAAATGTCTCTGGACCTCTGTCTCATCTGTAAATAAAAGCAACAATACCCACCATTTCCAAGACTGTTGCATTAGGTAATTTATATAAAGCATCTAATACAGCACTAGGTAGGTACCGCTGTTACTATTATAATCATTATATTGCTAGTCTTATAATTATTGTGTACCAATGGAGACAACAAAGATTTATTAGGTATCTGTTGAAAACCAAGGTGGTACTCTTTCCCCAACCCCATCCCTGGCACTGGGGAAGGAACCTAACGATTTCACAATGACTACATTCCCATCCCCTTTCTAATTTTTCATTTTCAGAAAGGGTCTTACTAAGCCACTAGCTTGCCTGGGCTGAGCTTGCATCTTTGATCCTCTTACTTCTGCCCTCAACATGGTGGGTTACAAGTGTATGCCACCAGGCCCAGCTAGATATTTCTTTTAAAAGAGATTGATGAGAAAACCTAGGAAACACCCTATAACCATTATAAAGTATTTTAATAACAATTTACTTTTCAAAATGGTTTTCTTAAAGTCTTTTCTTCTTGTGAGCTTGAAGCTTTGAAAATACAAATAGTCAGCCTTTATAACACATACAGCAAATGCAAATAATACCAGTGACATAATGTTTTTTAAGCATATATGCCAAAAAATCGTTATTAGGGCTATGAATGAGATATAGGTAAGCCTACATTAGAAATGGCCATATCTATAATCCAAGATACAACTTAAAATGCATAGCGCAATCCCTGGCCCAAGAGCAAGGTACTGGCATATTTTGTGCAAAATGTTCCTTGCACACATGAATTCCCGTGACCCGGAGTAAAAGGTAGACAAAAAGACAAGACATAAAGAACACACAGCTTCAGAGGGTCAAGGCACAAGGGTAAGAACTCAAAACCCAAAACGTAAGAGGTATACACCTAGAGGATTTAAAAGGATGAATTAAAAAGAAAAGTTCTCATATAGTAATATAAACTAAATATATAAATGTTGAGTTAAAAATTAAAATTGTTTCCATTTACCTGATTGCTTAGAATTTCTTTCTTTCCACTGAATGTTTTTGCATTTGATCTGGTTTTGTCTCTCTTTTCGGAGTCGTTCTAATCTTTGAGCTTAAAAAGAAATATTATAACTATAAGTTTGTCAATGAAAGTTTACTATAAACAAAGACATAATTAACTACCTTTATATGAATAAAGATGTTTTATATTGCATATGTAGGGAAAAAGTCATAAAATTTTAAAGGTGGCACCCCTGAAAAGCAAATACCAACAAAAACATGAAAATATTCTTGATTTATAATTGAAATTAGAGGATATAAAACATTAATAGAGATCATAAAGATAGTATTAACATGGAAGAGAATAATAAAATGTGAAAACTTCTGTGATTAATATGACATTTCATTATATAAATCATTAATAACGGTCTTAAAGGAATTTTAATGCACAAATGAACTGAAGTGAATATTACATTACAGGAATAAAATTACTGTTATGAATTACTCTACCCGTTTCAAAAATTAAAGATAAATGAACTCAGACTAGACTATTAAAGTTTTAAATATAAAATCCTTTATCTAAAAATCATGAAAATTATAAAATGTCAAAGCTATATAAATTAGCATAGCTTTTCTTCAGTGGGCTGAAACAGTTTATAGGTAGTAAAATAAATGATTTGTATCTTTGTAACATTAGTCAAATCTTAAAAAGAACAATTTTTCTTTTAAAAAATTTTAAGATACACTGAAAGGATTAAAGTAAATTCCTTAGTCACTAGGATAACCAACAGTCTCAATTAATTATTAGCATCTAAGTGCTACCTAAAGAAATTTCAACAACACCATGAGTTACCTAAAATTATGCATTTGTGATCATCTTGCTACTGGCTGATCCACCTTCAAAAACTGGGAAACTGATCCTTTAAAGAAATACCATCTGGCATCCTTTAACAAGGGCTGCATTATAGAGATCACAATGAAAAGGAAAGTCACAACTGATTCCATCTCTTGAAATTGTTTTCTCTTGCTAATTTTCAACATCCTATATTAGTACATTACTAATAGAAAAAAAATAAATTTATTTTTCACCCACTTTGAAAGTGGGAAATCACACACTCTTGCGTTGGCATTATGGTAGGGGAACACTGAAAACAATTGTGTCAGAAATTTAAACTGCGTTGCCAAAAGCATTCCAACAATGTCACTATATTCTAACCAAATTCCACTGAAGAAAAATACATTCAATTGCAATTAATAAATGTGAAGGGTACAGCCAAAGTAATATAACCATAAAGCTCTCAATTTAGCAGCATTCTCCTAGTGAAATCCATTTGATGTGTCATATAAGATATCATCTCAATAACCTGCAAGGAAGTCAGTTTCAACTAGAGAACTGAGAATCAATGGTTCTAAATTATATTCAAACATTCACTCAAATCCTATTTTGATAAAAAGTTCCTTTAGCTATGGGAAATGCTACTAATTATTTCCATTATGACAGCAAATTATTCTTTATGATGTCATGGATGGTGAATTCTGAACCAAAACCTTAATGTGGGTTTCACTGTACACTGCATTCAGCTCTACCTGCAATAATCCTTTATGTACACTTTACATTTGGACCACAAAAATACATAAATATTTTCAGTGTTGTACTACATATCCTACCATGACCTTTCCTCAGAGTTAGCCGGTTACTGCTGCTGATTTGGAGATTGTACTTCTTGATGATCTAAAAAATAAAAATTATCTCCTAGAACATCCTGTCCTATCAGAACTATAATACACGATAAACAAGTAAAGCGTAGGTTCATCACATTCCCCTTGAAAGTCTACCAAAATGTATAAACTGCAAAACAGGCAATGAATAAGTTTTTTAAAGCTAATAATGAAATACATATATATCAAAGTTGAGCATTTTTAAATCACAAAAATCAACAGGCAGTGACCAACTTAATAAGGGCAGTATCAAAAACAGGGGCACCTTTTTAAATTTCATACCCAAAGTACAAATTTCTATTAAAAGTCAGCCCTCACGGGCCAGGAACATAGCTCAGTGGTACAGTGCCTGCCTGGCAAGTGCGAGGTTGTGAATTTGATTCCCAGTACCAAAAAACAAAACAAAACAAAACAAAAAAGCCAGCCCTCGTGAGCCAAATTAAACCTTTCTTCCTTTAAAAAATAAACAGGAGCCAGGGATACAGCTCAGCGGCACAGCGCCTGCCTGGCAAGCCCGACATCGCAAGTTTGATTCTCGGTACCAAAGTTAAAATAAAATATAAATAAATAAATAATTAAAAAAAAAAATACAATCAGCTCTAACAAAGACTCAGTTGTCTCAGCCCCCTTTTTTGCCCCCCTACAATTCCTGCAGGGGTAAGAACTGTCTCAGGCAGCAGCCTACCCTCCTCAGCTGGTCAGTTCTCTGTATTAAAGGATCTTTATTTTGTCAACCTAAAACCTGCCTCCAAGTAGTCTTACCTATTGGACTAATGTTGCTCTGTAAAGACAGTCAAAACAGGTATACCTTCCTTTATACAAGTGCCTTTTTACAAAGATAACACAGCATGTGTCTTTCTTCCTCACTTTTCCACCTATTCCTCTTCTGTCCACTTCTTTCTAACAAAATCATTCCAGAGAACCACTCCATTCACACTGGCAGAGACAGAGATGTTGCTTGGCCTCAGCCTGACACATGAATATTCCTATTAATGTGCAAGAAGTTCCCCCTGTTGAACCTATTCTGACATTATGCATTATTCCATAAGACTGTTCACTGATTTAAAGTTCAGAAGACATGACTAGAAGACAATGTTTACCTGTGTTTGAGCGTCTTCTGATACCAAAGTCCCAACTTGAGGTAATATCGACTGACTGGGCATACACATAGCCCTGAGTCTCACCATTGCTTCCCTGAATTTCTGACCCACTGTCTCCAGGCATTGAGGGAGGATGAATCTTCTCTAGGTCAACATCATGATCAATGAGAACCATCTCACACATTCCCGTGTCATCACTGGTCACGTGTGACTGTCGAATATGAGCTAGAATGATAGTTGGATTGTCCAAGAAGGCCATTCTTTCTGTGGGCCAATTCCTTAAAAGGCTATTTTCTCCTCTTCATATTGTTTCGCGAGCTCACCTACCTAGAAACATGATGTACACAGCAATGTTTAAGAATAAGGCACAAAATGACTGAATCATTCTTCAAACAAATTCAATATGGTAAAATGCTACCTTGAAAATCAACATTTATTCCTATACCTAGGAGCTTAAAAAGATTAAGTCAAAGTTAAAAGGAAATCCTATAAGCACAAGAGGCTATGGCTCTAGTCAAAGAGACCTCCATGGGAGCAGGGAGAAAACTTGTTCTTTTGCAAAACAAGTAACAGTAACTCCTTAGTCAGGTTACTCAAAGCACAGAAATTGCTGTTAATAAGTTCTCCTTCCTTTCTATCTTCAATCCCATACAGTCTTCTCATTATTTTATAAGGTTGTGGGGGAATGAGTTGCATTTTCCTCAAATGATGTGCTAAAGTACAAACCTGTACTTCATTGGTTTACATTTTCCTTCTTGTCATATAATTGTGAAGTATTTAAAAGGCACAATGCTTTCCAAGATACTGGGATTTACAAAAGTGTACACCAAAGTAATTTTGCTCAATAAGCATATTTTCCTTTCTTCGATTTAAGATAATATTGTGCTTTTAAAATAAAACTTATTAATCAAAACTGCCTTGCTACAGAATTAATTTCTTATTTTAGAAACCTAATTATAAGAGCTGCTTCCTTGATCCTGTTAAAACAGTAAGGATATTTTTTCTAGGAATAAAATGATACCTCCTCAGTTAAATGGGAATACTCAACAAAGAAAACACTACAGAACAGTGGTTAGGACAAAAAAATTAGAGGATAATATCAAAGATTTAAAAAACAAAAACAAAAACAAAAACAAAAAAAAAAAAACAGTGGTAGGAACTAGGCCCTAGACACAGAACCAGGTTCTATCCTGGCCCTATCCCTTGCTAGCTGTGCAATCTTGCTCAAAATACTTAATCTTTTTAGCTTCTCTTCATGTTCTTCATTTATAAATTAGCAGTTCCATGGATAACAGGATATACAGGTGATAATGTAAGTAAAGTGTTCAAAAGACTAGCACATGAGTAAACAAATACTGGTTGCTATTAATAAGCATGATGATGGTAACAAATATCACTAGTTTCAGTTCTGAATTCTTGTTTAAAATATTCGTAAGACCTATCAATACATTATCCTTCTTTGGTAAGTTGGTTGCAGACAACATAAATCTGTGGTTCCTTTGTGACAGAGGATACTGCAGGTCATCTGGGCCACCGCCTTCTTTCCCCCAAGTCATTTTTAAGTACAAGAAATGTGAAAACTTGATTGAATATGTTTCCAAGGGATAGTTCTGGAAGAGATTTATTTTTAGAAATATCTGTAATTGCCAGCCATGGTGGTGCTGAGGCAACTTCAAACCCAGCCTGGGCCACTTAAGTGACTTAGGGATACCCACTCGCAAAATAAAACAATCAAAAAGGGTTGAGGATGTAGCTCAGTGCAAAGGACCTGAGTTCAATCCCTGGTACTGCAAAAACAAAATAGAAGAAAACCTGTAACTCAGGCTGAAAATGTAGTTCAGTGGGCAAGGCGCTTGCCTGGCACATGTAAGGCTTTGGGTTTCATCCCTGTTACTGATGAAAAAAGAAAAAAACTGTAACATCAGATTTTGTCATTTATTTCTTCTAGAGATGGGACATAAGGGAATATCTAGTTAAAAACCATCACAGGTAACTGACATTTTTAAAATTTTGGGATAGTAACACATCTAATGATTTTTAAGATGTTGAAATTAAAACGAAGTTTAACTAAGGAGAACCGTTAATCAAGTAAATAACACTAATAGTCTCCTTTTTCCTTTACTGTATGTCAACTAGTTATTTTACATCCTGCAGCTAATGGAAAATGCAAACATGAGTAAGGCATCCCTGAATCAAAAAATGTATACCCGCATTTTATATCCTCTAATACCATAGGATTTTTTTAAGTGTCAACTTTCTCAGCTATTTAGTTTCAGATACATGAATTTATTAGTTTAGAGCTATCAGAAAATTATAAAATTAAAAGGGAGCACTTAAGTTGCACTTGTAAAAATAACTTTTTCTATAACCACGAAGAAATGTATACACCACAGAATGACTTATGAATGAAGCACTTGTCACAGAATCACAAGATCACAGACTGCCAGAGCTGCAAATATCCTCACACGGCAATCACAGGAAGCATCTTTCGCCAGGAAAGAAAGGCTGGCAACTGGCTGCCGGTAGAGGGGACGCACTTCCACCTTCACACTGAATCGCTCTCCCCCAACACACACACACAAACACAAGGACTGCAGTGAGAAGCCACACATCTAATGGCTATTTTGTCACCAAGAAGTCAAAGGGCAAAGTAAAAGTACCCACAAGAACATCTTTTTCAGCAAAATGAATCAGCTCCATTACAGTTTATGAAGGGAAGAGGAAAGGCACATTCCAACTACCCAATTTAATCCTTACAGAACAGAGGCCTCAAAACACCCCAGCATCAGATCTCTTTTCTTTTAAAACACTGTGACTGGGCTGGGGATGTAGCTCAGTGGTAGATAGCCCTTTCCTATCATGTATAAGGCCCTGGATTTAATCCTCAACACCCAAACACACAAACCAACAAAAAACACTATGACTTCGCACATTTAGGAATCTGTATGAGTCACTCAACAAACATACCAGTACTGACTGAATTCCCACAGGACCACCCTGGGAAATGTGCTACTGTACAAGTCACTTTCCACTTCCTTCTACATGTTCTTGAAGACTTAGACTGTAAGTGTCCCAAGGACTAGGACTATAATATGACAGCCCTTTGGGCACAAAGGATGGTACACATAGTAGGAATGCAATACATGTCGCTGTCCCATTTCTAGCGACTATCCAATTTTGCTGTAGAGTCATATATGAGCATGACAGGTGTAAGTGTGATTATAAAGAAAGGGTTGCCTTTTTATTAATACCAAAACAAAAGCTATTCTTCAATATGCCCTTCAAAATGGCCACCTGGGGACACTATTAACATATTTCAACAATGTTGCTTTTCAGAACCAAAAGCATATTTTTAAAATCTGCTTTGGAGTAGCTAAGTACCATTTGAGGGTATACTTGATTTCTAGCACTACAACCATCATAATATAGATAAAAGCAACTCATTTTCTCTTTTCAAGGGGGCAAAGAACAAAACAATTTTTAAAAGACTAATACTGGCAGGGGTTCAGAGAAATGGGCGCTGCCACGGAGGGAGTAAAAATTGGAACTTTTTTGAGAATAATTTGATAATATTTACCAAAATGTACAATACAAACACCCTGTGATTTGCTTAGGGAGCTAACTGCAAAAATGTTTACCTCAGACTTGTTTGTAATATGTAATAACAATGTGAAAGTAATCTAAATATCCATCACTACTATATACACCATGACACATACATATGAAAGAATGCTACGAGCAACTAGAAACACAGATAAACAAAAGGAGGTGTGCAGCATAGCACAGAATATTACTCAGCCCTAAAACATGCAGCAAACTCTGACATGCTTCACCAGGGACATTATGCTAGGTAAAGTATGCTAGCCACAAAAGGACACATACTTGTATGGGGCTCTGTATTAATCAAATTCAGAGATGGAAAGTAGAATGGTGGTTGCCAGGGGAATGGGGAGAAAGGAATTGGGATGTTTTTAATGGCTAAGTTTCAGTCTGGGAAGAGAGAAAAGTTCTAAAGATGGATGGCGGTGGCAGCTGAAAACCATGAATGCACTTGTGCCACTGAACTATACACTTAAAAATAGTTACAATGGTAAATTTTGTTAGCTGCATTTCCCTATAACTTTCAATTTTTAAAAAACCTAAGGAAGCCGGGCGTGGTGGCGCACGCCTTTAATCCCAGCACTCGGGAGGCTGAGGTAGGCAGAGCGTTGTGAGTTCGAGGCCCGCTTAGGCTACAATGCGAGCGCAAGGTTGGCCTGAGCTACATAGTGCGACCCTGCCTCGAAAAACCAGGGCCGGGAGTTTGGCTCAGTGCCTTAAGCGCCTGCCCTGGCAGGCGCGAGGTTGTGAGTTCAATCCCCGGTGCCGCAAAAAAAAAAAAAAAAAAAAAAAAAAAAAAAACCTAAGGAATATTATACAAAATTAAACAAGCTTTCTTCTTGCCTTTAACAAGAGGGCCTCTCAAAGTATTCATGTATATGATGAATCTCCATGAACAGGGAATCTACTAACATAATATAACCCAGACTTATTTGATCCTGAAACATTTTTTTTTTCTCAAGAAACACTAAAACATATCAATTATTTCGAAGTGCATAGTGTGGTGGATTGATACTGGTGGTCAATTTGTAATACCAGCTGAACTAAATCAGCGTGGCACTGAGTGTGGAAGGCCCACCTGAGGACTGTTATGAAGATAAAAAAGAGACCTTGAGAGGTAGAGGAGTTGTTTGGAGCTGTTGGTTCTCTGGGAGCCGTTGGTTCTCCTGGAGGAGCTTGTTATGCTGGTTTCCCTGATACGAACTTGGCTGTTATCATTGGAGGAGTTTGGGACCTTGTCCCTGAGAGTGACTGTGGTTCACTTTGGGGGAGCTCTGGTCCTTACTTTGAGCATTGCTTCCTGGCTCTGGTGGGGAAGGCGTGTGCTGTTTAATCTCCAGGAGAAGCTTGTCATGCTGGCTTTCTGATATGTACTCAGCTGTTCTCATCATCGGAGGAGCTTGGGACCTCATTGTTGCTGAGAATGGCTGTGGTCCTTTTTGGGGGAGCCCTGGTCCTTATTTTGAGCATTGCTTTCTTGGTGCCAGTGAAGAACCCTCAAACTGCCGGCATAGATCCTTCATCCCGCTGACACAGACTTTCTAGCTTTCACCACTGACCTCTGGGCCTTCCTAGCACAGATCCGTGAAACAGGCTTGCATGAGTCATTATCGTGGGCCCTAGGTCTTCAGCTGGACTCATGCAGGATATTGCCAAGGGATCCAGGCCCTCGGCTGGATTCTCTAGGTCTTTAGTGGGTAGACAGATTTCCTGCACTTTCTTCGTATTTGACTCCTTGGATGACCATTATTAACAATACTATAAATGATGTGTCCTGTATGTAACTGTTTCCCTTGTAATCCCTGACTACAACACATAGTTTACAAATGTTGCTCTAGGCTTTTATAGGTTGTCTTTTCAGGCCTTGAATGCCTTCCTGGATGTAACTTTTATTTATTTATTTTTTTTTTAGACTGATCTCACTATTTGTTCAGGCTAGCCTTGAATTCACAGAGATCCTCCTGCCTTTGCCTCCCTGAGATTACAGGTGTGTGCTACCACATCCGGTTGCATGTAACCAATTCTAGACTCTTAGAGGTAGTTCTTTTTATATACCTTCACACCATCAGACAAATAACATTAGGTTCTGTAGATTAGCTCCCTTAAAATGTCCTATCTTCTACTTCTTAAAAAAATACACCGTGGGGATTGCATCCAGCACCTTTCACATGCTATACACAGTTGCTCTAACACTAAACTACACCCCTGCCCCCTTCACCCACTTTTTAACTCCCAGTTTTTTTAAAAGCATAAAGATTTGGGCCAGGGATATAGCTCAGTGGCACAAGTGCCTGTCTGGCAAGCGCAAGGTCTTGAGTTTGATCCCCGGTACCAAAAAAAAAAAAAAAAAGCATAAAGATTTGTGTTACTTAAAATGGAAGCAATAGGGACATCCGTGCAGAGTTGGAAAACAGTAAGAGATGTCCCAAAATGACAGTTATTTTTCATATCACCTTACAAAAGGTGATATCCAACAAATATTGGTTTCTATGTGGGAAAGGTAGTTCTAGTGGCAATTTGGATACTATTACCACTTGACAGATCCGTTTGTGTTCATTAATGAGCATGTAACCTATATGTGCTAACTTGGAACATGCCCTAAACATGGGAATAACTGTTAGGTTTTGGTGAATATCAAACCTGAATACAATCTTTTTTCTGAATACAATTTTTAGTAATAACTCCAAACACACACATGCGGCCACACACAGTTCCAAACTATTTGCAATGGCTTGTAGAAAAATAATGAAGTACAATATGGTTAAAACACAAACACTCATACCGGGATGGGAGAAATACAAAGGGAAAGTGATTCAGGATAAATCCACAAAATGCAGTGTCTGCCATAAGATCTTGCACATTTGCTACAAGCAGACAGCAGAATCCCAGAAGCAAAAAGAAATTATAACAGTTAACCTTAACTTACTACAAAAACTAAAACTGCTTTATTCTTTTATATCAGTTAATTCATATAACACTCAAAATAACCCTATTATGATAATTACTATTTTTAATCCACATTTACAAATGAAAAATCTGAACAACAGAAAAGTTAAGAAACTTGCCCAAAGTTAGATAGCTAAAACACAGTAGAACTAAGAATCAAATCTAAGAGCTTGGAATCTTAACCACTATACCGTTTAGCCTCTCAAAACAAAAGGAAACCAAGAGTTACAGTAGTCATAATACAAATGATTTTTTAAAATCCTATTGTGCTTTTTGAACTCTGAGGCCTGAGAGATACTTCTCTCATGGGTCCTTGTGAAAGACAGAAGACATCAAATGTGTTCCGTAGTAAATAAGACCCTTAGCTATCCTCTACTAATGCAACAGTGATTTGTACAACAGCGATTTGTACAACAGTAAGAAATAAGCAACATACACATGTGATGGCCATTCAAAAAAAAATCAGAGTTACAAAGTATCACATATAAAATGAACTATAGAGATCATCTACTTTTGACCTGATACCATAGAAGGTTTACTTTATATACCCAGTTAGATCTAAGTATATTTTTTGTTTGTCTGCTTGTATTATGGTGCTAGGGATCAAACTCACAGCCTCATGCATGCTAGGCATGCACTCTGCCACTGAGCTATACCTCCAACCCTCTAGGTATTTTTTTAAATCTCCAGTAATTCATGCAACTTAGGTACAAGTTCACATCTGAAATATTCCTTCTTCAAATAACCCATCAGAAGCAAATGAGCCCTCCACTCCCTAAGAACCTGTCATAGGCAACAATATGACTTAAAATGCTCAAATCCTGCTGGGCAGAATTTTGGTTAGAGCTGGGGATTTAGCTCAGTGGTATAAGCGCCTCCCTGGCAGGCATGAGGTTGTGAGTTCAATCCCTGGTACAAAAAAAAAAAAAAAATTATTAGAAATTCTCTTACTTTTCTCATTGCTGAGACAAAATACCCAACACCTAAAGTTAAAGGGGAAAATTTTTATGTAGGTCAGTTTGTATTAGGTCAGTCCATCATTGGCTGGCTCCAAGGCAGGATGGCTTGGCAGAAGGGTACTGCAGAGGGGACAGTTCGTGGCGCCCACAAGGTAGCAAAAGTAACAAGGGACAACCAGAGCTCTTTCTGTCCCTCTTATCTTATTCAGGAGACTTAGGGCAAGTAGCACTCACACCCTTAATCCTAGTGCTCTTGAGCCTAGTACTACACCATGAAGCAATCCCAGCATCACACACTCTAGATCCAGCCACGACTGAAAAAGCCCCACCTATGAGAACGTGAGGTTTTGGGGGGACACCTAGACACAACCATAACATTCTCCTTTCAGGACTTTTTCAAAATACTCTACACATGCACTTCCCTGCCAGGCAGGCTTTTCCCCACCTCACCTGCAGTCTGTGAAAACTTGTCTGAATAAGCAACAGCCTGAGGCTTCTCAAAGGTCTGCAAATTCCCAATCAAAAATTACTGCTGCCCCATCAATGTGTCATATAAATGCTGGCATGTTAATTGTGTATTTATAAGATTGTTAATGGTTAGTTAATTTACCTCCCACACTATTATTGTACTTGAAATGATTTAACGTCTGCTAAGGGAGTTAACAACATGTAACAGCAGATGTGAGAATTTTTTTTTACCTTTCCACACTGTACCCCGACTTCATGCTATTAGCATTAGGTAAGTCAAACCTGATTCTTAAGTGCTAAAGAAGTACTCACGTTTATTTTCCACAACAAAGAATTATCATTAGTGAGAAAAACAAAAATCTTTTATTATATACAAAGTTTTCCATTTATAAAAATCAACAGACCCTCTTTTTACTAAGATCTCAACATTCTTTGATCTAAAGTTCAGAATTCATAGTTCCTGGGATCTGAAAATAATTGAAGCGACCATTAAAATAAAATGCACTTTATTGCTTTTAAATTTCTTTCTCTCTTTCCAATTTAACTCTAAATTAGACCCTCATTTATTTTTTAGGCTAGCAAAAATTGAGGGTTTTTTTTTTTCCCTGTTCTTGGAATTAAAAATTCTCTCCAGGTGAATATGCCTAATTTCAACTCTGTGTGACTACGCCTAATTTCCTTAAGTAGCAAACAATGAGACCATATATGTGGAGTTTATTTTTTCCTTTTTATTTCCATACTTTAACTAAAATTACTTACTAAATTATAACAATAGGAAAGAAACGTTTGTGTCTTCTTCTGAATGAGATTCACTCACTGCCAGGCATAGTGATGCATGCCTGTGATCCCAGCACTCGAGAGACTGAGGCAGGAGGATCCCTGTGAGTTTGAGGCCAGCCTGGGCTTCACAGTGAGTTCAAGACCACCCTGAACTACACAGCCAGATTCTGTCTCCAAAGAAAGAAAAGAGAAAGAGAAAGAGAAAGAGAAAGAGAAAGAGAAAGAGAAAGAGAAAGAGAAAGAAAAAGAAAAAGAAAAAAAAAGAAAAAAGAGAGCACGGAGGGGAGGGGAGATTCCCTCACTAAGCATCATCTGAATGCCAGGTACTAGAATCCCACAAAAACACATGAACACTGGCCTCCCCCACCTCAGGCATTACAGTCTTCAGCAGAGGAGCCTTGCTGCACACCTCACATTACAACATAAGGCAATGTACACGCCAACCTGCAGAGAAGACACTACAGGAAAACATTTTCCAAGAGACAGGCAGTTTACAGAATGCTTCAGGAAAGAAGGCAGAAGCATTTTAAGGATAGCTAGGCTTTCATTAGGCAAAAACACAAGGGGAGTAGTAACATAACATTTCCTGAACCCTTACGATAAGCTGTCCTAATCACTTTTCATGCAACAGCATATATAATCTTTACAACCCACCCCTCAGGAGAAAGGCATTAATACTACCCTCATTTTGCAGATTTTTTTAAACTACGGTTTTAAACAGTTAAATAACTTGCTCAAGGGCATATGGTAAATTTTCTTCTAAAGCCCACAGCCTTGTAACTCCTCCCATCCAGAGATGGAGTCTATTTCCCCAACTCTTGAATCTGTATTCACATCATGATTTGCTCTGACTAACAGAATACAGTGAAAATAATACTATGGAACTTCTGAGTCCCCAAAATACAGCTTCATCTGCTCTGGCCTTGGAAAACTTCCAAACCATGGGAAGAAATGGGGAGTGGCTCAGTCACTGCTGTCATTCCAGCTGTCCTGCTGAGAGGTCACCTGATGAGTAACTCGGGCCACATGGGTTCAGCCAGCGCCCCCACCACCACCTGTCTACTAGGAGATAAATGTCTATCAAATATCTCCCTTGGACAAAGGGGCCTGATCCTTAGTTTTCTTGCCTTGTACCACTAACCTCCAACTAAATACCTTAGCACCTGTCAAAGATGCCTTTAAAGGAAGCCTGGATAACAGTGCTTCTCGAATTTCTCTAAGATGCATCTGAAGGACAGAGGGGAATGACCATAGATAAAGGTATGAAAGGAGCAACAGCAGCCACCTACAGCAACATGTCATAAGACCTTAATTTTTGGAATTCAATGAAATTTGGCATTCCACCCTATAATGTAGAGCAGCTGTGTTTGTTTCAACGGGGAAAATACCACTACCCGAGGAAAATGTACAGTATCTGCTGGCACATCCTCTGATTCTCCTAATCCACATGAACAGTAAAGGTCTACTGAGAAACACAGGCTTTGGTGTCAGAAGTATCTGATTTTGTGGAGACTAACTGGCATTAGCAATGGACAATTGAAAATCTAAATTTTTTTTCAGCCAATGTTTATAATGACAAGTATAAAATATGAAGCACATCAAACTATAAAGTTCTAAGCATATGTTGGACTAGAATATTATTCAGCTATTATAAAACAATTGGTATTGTCAGAGTACTTAGAAATAACATTTATGAGCTAGCAGTAAGCTGTGAAACTTCAGACTACCTAACCACCCACCACCTCTGAAACTCCAAACCTGCCAACATTTCTGGCTGTTACAAGAAATCTGCCAGTTTGGTGCAATGTAGCCCTAAATTATCTTTCCAAAGGGTGTTCTCTCTCTGATATAAAAAGATTTGACTGACACTTGTGAAAATAAACAATTTTAGGTTTTACTTTAAGATCTGAGGTAAAAATGTTTATAGTTTTACCTAGAGTGAAGAATATGAATGGAAAGAAACTAGCTATTTTTCCAATGTGAAATTATTGGCTTAGGAGCTTACACTGTAAATACCATTCAACTGTCTACCCAATACTTATCCGCAGATTTCATTCATTTGACAAGTATTTATAAAGCACTTACTATGTGTCAAGCATTGAGAGATACAGTGCTGAAAAAAAAAACAAAACACTGAGCCACTGCCTTCAGAGATAAAAGTGCTTGTGGGAGACAAAATTCTAAGACAGCTCCAAAACTTCTTGTCTCTTGGTACCCATCAGTCTCCTCTGTTACCCATCCCCTGAGTGTGAGTGAGGCCTGACTTCTTACACCCAACAGACTGAGACAAAGGGGTGGGATATATTTCATTATATAAGACTCTGTCTTAGCCAACTAACAGATTCTAAGCTAGAGACTCTCCTGCATGCTTTGAAGAAGTAAACAGTCACGTTATGGAAATAATACCCATGGCAAGGGCTGAAGCAGCCTTTAGGAGCCCAAATTTCAGACAACCTAGCCACCCACCACCAGCTAGCAAGAAAAGGGGCTCCAGTCTTCAGCCAGAAAGAAAAGGGGGACCTCAATCATACAGCCACAAGAAAATAAATCCTACCAACAACCTGAGAGAAACTGGAAGCTGTTTCCAGAGTTGAGCCACTAGGCAAGGCAGAAGTCAGCTGACACCTTAACTTCGTCTCTTCGAGACCATGAGCAGGGACCTGAGGTGAAGCCTTACTCCTGACTCACAGGAGATCATAATCATGTATTTGGGTTCTTGAGGGGCTTTTTGCTGTTGTTGTTGTTGTTTTTAAGGTTTCAAATATTTACTGTTTTGGGTTTTTTTTTTCAAATATTTATTGTTGACCCATTCGTGCTGATAATAGACAAAGTTTAAGATTCCTGATTAAGCATGTTCAATTGTCCAGCCAATGGTATTTTTTAAGCTTGACATGGTGATATCATTTTTTTTTTTTTTTTTTTTTTTTTTGGGTACCGGGGATTGAACTCACAACCTCGCACCTACCAGGCAGGCACTTGGGCCACTGAGCTACCTTCCCAGTCCTATTTTTTGAGACAGGGTCTCACTGTGTGGTTTAGGCTGGCCTTGAACTCACTTTGTAGCCCAGGCTGGTCTGGAACTCACAACAATCCTCCTGCCTCAGCCTCCCGAGTGCTGGGAATGGTGATATCATCTTGACCATGATAAAGAAGGGATCACCTTGTGACCTCCAAGGAGGTAAATGTGCTACAGTTCATGTGCAATTCCTTACAGTCCCCCTTGGTCCTCCTTCAGTGTCTCCTCTTGGAGTCATGCCTGATTCTATTACCAGTCTGCAACCAAATCCATTGAGGAATGGGATGATTCTGCTTTTGCTTCTTGACCAGAAGTCATTTGATTCTGAAAGTCTTGTGAAAAGACATGGTTAGCCTCGGAGGCAGGAGCACATGTTCGATGGCGGACAGAAGCACAAACAGTTGTTGGTTTGTTTTGGTTCTGAGGCAAAGTCTTGCTATGCAATCAAATCTAGCCTTGAGCTGGGTATGTACAGTAGTCCAAATTGTCTCTAACTTTTAATCCACCTGCCTCAGCCTCCCAAATGCTAAAACAAATACTGCACTGTTTTAGGCCAGTAAGTTTATGGTAACTTGTCATGCAGCAGTAGAAAATGAAAACAAGCCTACAGTCCTTCATATACAACACTAGAGCTTTCTACAGCCTGGCTTCACTCAGTTGCCCCTCTCCCTTCTTCCTCATATCACTCTAGGACTACTTTGGATCGCGATCTTTGTCTGAGATGTGCCTTTTTCCTCTTTATCTTCTAAATCCAATTTAAGAATCTGACCTTCTAGCCAGGCATGGTGGCTCACGCCTGTAATCCCAGCACTCGGGAGGTTGAGGCAGGAGGATCGTTGCGAGTTCGAGACCAGCCTGGGCTACAAAGTGAGCTCAAGGCCAACCTGAACTGTATAACGAGATCCTGTCTCAAAAAAAGAAAAACAAAAGAAAAAAAAGAAAAAAAGGAAAAAAAAGAATCTGACCTTCTGCAAACCCCTCTCCAATTTCCAGGGTCAAAACTGTTTTAAAAATACTTTATTTCTGTCTTTATCATTGTTACATAGATAATATTTTTAAGGAACTGCCCACTTCAATTTTTTTTACCCAATTCTAGATTCAGAAAGATTACTTTACCAAGGTATAAATTTCTCTCTTTCCAAATCATCTGTTGAAGATCCAATAGCAACACAGTGGATCTAAAGTAGTAGTTCTCAGACACCTGCAACTGTCTGGAGATCTTTGGCTGTCACAATTAGGACTGGGTGTTAGCAGGCAGTGGAGAGATGACAGGGATGTTGCTAACCACGGTACAATGGACGAAACAGCACCCATAACAAAGAATTATACTCCCCAAAATGTCAATACTAATAATGCCAAGGTTGAGAAACCCTGCAGTACTGTGTGGTTTGAAGCCATTATATCTATATTAATTTCCAATTCCCCTCGGAACTGTTTCATTTTTTTTACTAAGACTAAACCACAGACCCTTGCTACTAAAATCTATGCTCGTAATTTCTTGAGTCTAAACAATTCCTAAAATAGTATTTATTTCAACTCCTGGTATCCACTCTTAATATCTGTTTTCTGAAATTTTATTCTATTCTAAGGAGAACCAAAGACATCTGCAAAGATGAATTCCATTCCCTCAAATTTATCCCTTGGTCTGAAAAGTCTGTCAGTCCTTTTTCACTTGGCAAGGACATACATGTTATTCAAAATCCAGCTTAATGGTCAGTTCTTCCAGGAAATCTTCCTAATCCCATGTTAGCTGTTCCCTTCTTTATATTCCACCACACAGTTCTACCAAATAATTAATCCAGCACACTGCCAGGACAATCCCTGTTTGCTGAATTTACTCATTCAATGAGTAAAACAGAATACCCACAACGTGCCAGACACTGTTGTAGATGCAGAAAAGTACTATCGCAAAGAACAAAGCAAAGTCCTCCCCGCATGGAGCTCACATTCTCATGAGAGAGACAGACAAAACAGAGAAATTACATGGTAAATTAGAAGTGCTATGGGGAAAAGCAGTACAAGGAAAGAGAAATGGTAATGCCACCTGGAGTCACAGGTTGTGTCCTGGCAGTGTCCCTGGGAACATGGCATCACAGGTGAGACAGTGAGCCGTGTGGCTCTGTAAAGCTGATTCACAAGCAGAAAAAGAATGCTTGATCCCCGCACGGAACAGCAGGGATCCTACAAGGGGGCAAGTAGTAGAGGAAAGACTTAAAAGAGGGGACAAATTGTGGAGGCCATGAAGGGCATCTTGAGGCTTTGGTTTTCATTCCAAGTGAAAGACAAAGTCGCTGAAGGAATGCGAGAGCAGTGACACAATCTAACTTGCATTTATTTATTTATTTTATTTACTTATTTATTTTGTGGCACCGGGGATCGAACTCACAGCCTCGCACCTGACAGACAGACACTTAAGCTGCTGAGTCAAACTCCCAGCCCTTCTAACTTGCATTTAAAAGGATCTCTCTGGCTACTATGTTGAGTGAATTCACTGGTGAATGAACAAACTGATCACACTGGTTTTTTGTTCTTTTTTAATAATAATCTTTTTACACAATGGTTTTCCCTAAACTCCAAACTCCTAAGGACACTGAGTGTCTTAGTAATCACTATATTGCCAATTTCTAGTACAATGTGGATGATATCCAATAAGAGCCCAGTGTGGAACGAACAGAAAAACAAACGAACTTGTTCCCAAAGAGCGATCCTACGATTGAAAAAAAGAGTGAGGGTAGGGGCTTATCCATGATGCTGATTCAGTACTTAGTCTAAGACTTTGTTTCCTTATATTATTTCCCCAAAATACAGTTAAGTTCCCACTTATCTGATACTCAAGTTAACAACATCATCAATTAAAAGCAGCAACATACTTTAGTGCAAGGACAACTCAGGGAATCTGAATTCAGTCCCCTAACTACCAGAGACCTTGGACAAGTTACTGCTGTCACTCACAAAACTATGATGTACATTCTATTACTATTCATGTTTCACAAATCAGTAAACTACACAGCTAGTAAGAGGTGGACCCAAGATAAAACCTAGGATGTACGGCCCCAGAGTCCTGCTTGGAATCTCTACAATATGCTGCAAATCCATTTCATCATAGTCTTTTCACCCACTCCTCACACCAGTCCAAGGACGAGTTTAAACACTTCTATCTGTTCATCAAACAAGCATGAACACTCACCACATGTTGTCAGTTTCAAGTATAAAGTGCCAAGTCGTAATCCCTATCACCAAGAGGAGAGCAACAGGGGGAAAAAGACAAGAATATAAACAGTCACAATAAACAATGAGAGGAATGCCAGAGGATTCTACAACAATATGCTACAGAAACACCAGCAAAAATATCTAACTGCAAGCGGATTACTCAGACAAGGTTTCCCAGAGATGATAAGGCCGAGATAATGAAGGGGGTCATCACCTCAGTCACCTTAAAAATAGCGAGAGAAAAAAAACCTGGCATTGAAACAATCTATAATACTGGTTCCTTGATCACATGCATTTAAAATACACTCCAGTTCCGCATATTAACACCAGGCTATCACCAGACCTGCATATTAACACCAGGCTATCCGCTAGTTACAGCAGAGCAGGGGAGGTAGTAAGAGAGACAGTTATTAAGCATCAGATCACCCGGGTTCAAATCTGGGCTCAACCAATCATCATGTGGCCTAGGGAAAGCAACAACTTCTGTGTCTGCATTCCCTCATCTGTGCATGGGAATAACTTTGGTGCCAGCCTCACAGGATTATTGTGAAGGCTGAGTAAATTAATGTGCTACATGTTTATAACACCACCTGGTACACACTACACAAATGTTTACTACTATTACGATCACTGTTATTTCCAGTCTAAGATGAATGAACTTTCAAGGATGAGAATTTGAAAGGCTGGAAGAAGGGACAAAGGCAGCATTCAAGACAGCTGGGCAAGCAAGAAACAGCAGAACACAATTTACTAAACCCACACAGAGTTCAAGACTACTGATTAGATTAGCACTTTCTCTGGCAGCTGTTCCAGATTAACCAGACAGACAAGACAGAAGACTAGTTATGAAGCTGTGACCACAGGCCAGGGAAGAGATGATGAAATATGAAGTAAAGTAGTGAAAGTCAGTTGTATAAATTCAGAAAAAAATTAAGAGATAAAAAGTGGGAAAACTTGGTGACTGAGTGGATGTGGAGGGCTGAGAAGGGGAAAGTTTACAGTTTGCATGGCAGCACCAACTACGGAAAGTGTGAATTCAATGGAAGGAACAGGTGAACAGGTAGAAGGAAGATAAGGAGTTATTTTTCAGACACGATGAATTTGAGATGACCATGAATTGCAGAGATCCATCAAGACACAAATCTGATCACTTGGGATGAGATTCTTAACAAATATGTAGGTGACAGCAACACTGAAGTGGCAGATAAAGCAATGGATAGGAACGATTTCCAGAGGAAGCCACGTAAAGAAAGAACACCCAAGGAATGGCAATTGTTAAAGTAAGCTGAGAAAAACCCAAAAGTTATAAAAAATAAAAATAAAAGTAAATCAAGTCAGGGCTGCAGTTATTCCTGATCATATTACCTCACTTTGCCTGAAGTTGCAAACCGTGAGGTGTAAACTCATGAATTTCTAGGCAATCACCTTCTTCAATGGCTTAGGAACCTTCCCCCATTTCCCAATAAAAAGTTTCACCATTGGCCAATGATGTCCCTGAGAGGAAAGTACTGTGCAGCTGTGCCACTTTCTAACACTAACATCGACACAGAAGGCCTGGTGCACATATGCCCTCAGGTGAACCTAACTGAACAGAGAACACTAGAAATTTTCCCACAAAGGGCTCAAGGAACTCCCTGAGCTAGAGTCACCTCCAGGCCAGACCAGAACAATACAGAGCCCTAGGAGAGCAAAAGCAGAAAGGAGGCCAACCACATACACTGCTCATGCGAAAGTAAAGTGCAGAAGTTGCTTTGGAAAACTTTTGACAGTTCCTCAAAATATTTGTAACATAAGATGACCTACAACCCAGCAATTCCACTCCTACATATATACCCAACAGAACTGAAACCATGTGTTCACGCAAAAACTTGTATTTGAATGTTTACAGTAACAGTCATAATAACCAAAGGCTCTGGAGAGTGGGGCATGCTCCTAATTTCACTACCTACTTGCTGAGAAGTGTTGGAGGTCAGTTTCTCAGGGCTGCAGTTATTCCTGATCATATTACCTCACTAAACTGTTGCCCCACTGTAGGGCCCAACTAGTAGTACCCTTCCCGGTTCACCTGACAGAAAATTACTTGCTCATACTGTACAGTTTCCAAACTAGAAAATAAAACTTATGGACCTCTTATCTTTGATGTACTCTAAACACATATTCTCAAATGCAGGAGGCTGAGGCAGGAAGATTTCAAGTTTGAGTACAACCTGGGCAATATAGCAAGATCCTGTCTCAAAAAAAAAAAAAAAAAAATCCAAATCAGAACCCTTGATTCTTTTCTTTCTATGAATCCTATTGACATTTATTTACAATCTTATGCACCCTAATTCTTCTCTCTCTAGATCTACTTCATCTCAATTACCTAATACAAGCCACTATTTCTCATGGAGGCTATTATAACTGTTTCCTAACCTGTCTTAAAATCTTTGGGCCAGAGATTTAGCTCAGTGGTGTAAACATCTGCCTGGCAAGCGCGAGGTTGTGAGTTCGATGCCTGGTACCACCAAAAAACAAAAAATCTTTTAGTGACTGCCCAAATGCCTCAACACAACTGAACCTTGATATCTCCACAGCCCCATCTTCCACTTACCCTCCTAGCTTTTTCTACTACAGCCATACTGAATTTTATTCTCTCCTACCCTTCAACATACACTTCTCTCTAGAAACTCTCTGTCTTGTCATCTGGTGTTATGGTTTTAGATCAAAAATGTCTCTTTAGTCTCATCTGTTTGGAAGGTGATGGAATCACAAGGGTGGTACACTCATCAGTGTATTCATCCATGCATGGGATGAGCTGTGAAGAACTGGATGGAGATGGGTCATGGATGTTCTAGCCCGAAGCTCCTTCAGTATGCGCATGTGTGCATGCGTGTGTGTATGTGTGTGTGTGTGTCCATCTCTCTCCTTTCTTGCTGTCTCGATGTAAACAGCTGTCCTCTGCCATGCCCTTCTGCATGCCATTTCTGCCTTGGAATCAGCTGATCATGGACTAAAAACCATGATCCAAACAAACCTCTCCCGGGCCAGGAATATAGTTCAGCGGCACAGCACCTGCCTGTCAGGCATGAGGTCGTGAGTTCGATCCCCCAGTACAAAACAAAACAAAACAAATGAAAAAAACAAAAAACCAAAAAAATCTCTCCCCCTTTCAGTCACGAATGTTAGGTATTTTGTCCCAGCAATGAGAAAGCTGACTGATCACTTGACTAGACATCCCTTTCTCCTTAACTCTTCTGATCCCAATTTAGGCAAAACCTGTCCCAAGATTTGACTGTACCCAGGCCGGTGCAGGCATCCCACCACGCTCTCCTTGGCCCTGTTACTGCAACAGGTCTTGAGCCTCAGCCCTACTGAGCTCAGGCCCAACCCAGGCTGTCTTTCCTCAGCGGACTGAAAGTTCCCTGGCAGCAGGGACTGTGTCTGTAGTTTTCATTGCTCGACGCACAGATCTATGCCTTGCACCTAACACAGACTCAGCAAACATGGACTGAACAAATGAAAGATGACAATTAAGCAAAAAGCAAAACCGGAATATTTTTGTCCTTCTGTCTTAGTGGCTTTTCTTGTTGCTGAAACAAAATACCCAACACCCAAAGTTAAAGGAGGAAAGGCTTATTTTGGCTCACAATTTGTAGAGGTTTCAGTCCACAGTCACTGGTTCCAAGGCCAGGTGGTATGGCAGAGAAGAAACAGCTCATGGTGGGCAGAAGGCAGGAAGGCAGCAAAGCAGCACAGCAGCAAGTGACAGGAAGCAAGCAGCTAGCAGCAAGCAGAGCAGCAGCCCTTTCTGTTCCTTATATTTTATCCTGGTTACTTGCACTTAGGGTGAGTAGCATTCACACTCGGAGTAAAAAAAAACACCTTTTTTTTTTTTTTTTTTTTTTGAGACAGGGTCTTGCTCTGCAGTTCAGGCTGGCCTTGAACTCACTTTGTAGCCCAGGCTGGTCTCACCTCACAGTAATCCTTGCATCTCAGCCTCCTGAGTGCTGGGATTACAGTCGTGTGCCACCACACCCAGCTGAGATACCCTTAATCTTAGCATCACACCATGAATCAATTCCAGCATCACGTCCTAAATCCCAGCATCACATGCTATAGATTCAGCCATCTCCAAAAAGCCCCATCTATATGACTGCATGAGGCTTTGGGGGACATCTAAATATAAGCCACAATACTTCCTTTTTTCTCTCCTTTTATCTTGTGTTTGTGGGTGTGCGTTGAGCAGATAAATACACTTACTAGGCAAGTGTGGTATCACAGAGTTACATGCCCATCCCCTTTTTATTTGAGACAAGTTAAACTGCCTAGGCTGGCTTGCCTGTGATCCTCCTGCCTCAGCCTCCTTTGTAGCTGGATTATATGTGTGTGTAATAGTGCACCCAGCTGTTTATTCTTCTGTAGTACTCAGGATTGAATCCTAGGCAAATGCCCAACCACTGAGCTACACATCCAGCCCCATGAGTAGAAGATTTTGCATATAATTTCTTTTTTTTTTTTTTTTTGTACCAGGGATCAAATTCACAACCTTGTGCCTGCCAGGCAGGTGCCACTGAGTTAAATCCCCAGTGCATATAATTTCTCAACATAAAAAATTTTAATGTTTTTGAAGACAATAATGTTTTTAAAGATAATAAAACCAAAATGGTAATTGTTCATAATGTCTGTGGAGTAAAATTATTTAAGCATATACAAACCATCTACAACCGTAGACTAACACTAATACCAAATAACAATCAAAGGGGCTAAGCTAATATCTCAGCGCCCTTCATACTCCATGTTCTGAAATTCTTGATTTCCTTAACTGGAAAGATAGGAAAAGTATGTATATCTCCCCCTGAAATAATCTAGACAACACTAGATAGACACTGGGCTTACTTCAAGTAGCTCACCAAGTGAAGGTTACTATGAAATACTTCAAATTCCATAAGCACTTGGGACTGCAGAGTGTGGGCAAAGAATGTTCCAAGTACAGACTAAAGGACAGAAGGTACAAATGAAATAAAACCTGATGCATGACTATCTAAGGAAGTTCTTTTTTTTTTTTGGTACTAGGGATCGAACTCACAACCTCGCACCTGCCAGGCAGGCGCTTATGCCACTGAGCTAAATCCCTGGCCCTATCTAAGGAAGTCTTAAAATTGAAAACTAAACGTAATTTTTTTCTGGTCATTAATGAAGCTTCAGTTTCTAACATACTTAACATTATTTTGTAAGTTCCATGTATAAATGCCACAGTTTTATCATCAGTGATTACTAAAACAATTTGCTTCACCTAGTTTAGGCAAAGCCTCTATCACATTTCAGGCTTAGTTTTTATATTTTAGGGTTTTTCTTTTCTCACATCAACAATTTGAATTGTTTGTTTACTGCTTACATTAATAAGAATACAAGTTATACCACCAGGGAGTTTCAATTATCATTTTGAGGATGTGACCACCCTTTTAGTTCTATTTTAAAACTCAGCAACTTTAATCTAGCAATCAAAGCTTCTCAGCATATTTTATTTCAGCAACTTTAATCTAGTGATCAAAGCTTCATTAGCTTGTAAACAAACTGTTTCTCAGGTAAACTGAATTGCCCCACACAAGGATCTTAAGCAAATAAATAAGTACAAAACAGGCAGAGATTATAAATTAGGGCAGACAAATCTGTATCTAGCCCCACGCCGGTAAAGAGCATTCTATCAATATAGTGAAATGCTAATCTCCTAATTAACAACCTAATTAGGTAATTATGGCTTTGCAGAGGGATGCCGAAATGAAATATGACAACATGGTCACCTCTTTATATGGCACCTGTGGGCCTTTTCAGCTGTCATTGCAAAGAGTGCAATATCAATTTGAACAGATGACAAAGTGCTGTCATTTTTCATTTTGATAATACACAGAATGCTTTGGATAGAAACAGTTCACAAAAGAAACAACTTGCCTGATATTTTCCTAATTTAAATATACTAAATACATCATTAAATACGTATTTTGCATTTTTTATATAGTATATAGAAGAAATACCAAGTGAAATTTAAAGAGTGAAACCTGACTGGCCAAAAATGCTTAGTTGTACATGCTGAAACTATTTCAATTATGAAATACGTGATAATTAGAAAAGGATATAAGGTAATAAATCATCATGACATTTTAATAGTCACACCTTTACTATTGTTACCAGAAAAATTAAAACCCAAACAAACTACAATCAATTTTTTCCCTACAAAATAATAAAAGTAATAGAAATTTCAATAGAAATTCATACATGTTAAAGTAAACTAAAATGGAGATCAGGCCTGAGCAAAGTCAGGTAGGTCTCACAAACACCCATATCTTCTGCAGCATTAGCAAAACTTAAGTTGGCCTATTTCTTGTAAATGCTTCCATTAAAGAAAAACAGAATTTACACTCAACCAGTCAGAGCAGCGAACAAACTTAAATAACTAGGGAATTCCACAAAGGGACAGATAAAATAAGACAACAGTACAATTGTCAGCACTGGAGAATTTTCATGCTTCACTTCCATGTTCTTCCTGCAAAGGGCCTGAGCCACTTCTGGTTTGGGGCTGCCCACTTCATGAGTCACTGTTTGTGCCAATAAATTCTTTAAAAATGTTTTGTGCCTCAATTGACCTTTTCATACAGGCCTAATCATGGTCCCAGTGACTGCTACAGAGGTGACAGGAATACTGGGACACCAGTACCCCAACATGGACAGGATGATTTCTCATCCATGACAGTCTCTTAAACAGAGAGTGAGGTGAGAGACTGGCCCAGCAATCTTAACATCACTTATGTCAAAACACACGAAACCATATTCTGTGTGCAAAATAATAGACTGAAAATTAACCTGAAAATCCAATCCACATATCCTCATAACCTCAGAATCACCTGCATTAGTGAAAATTTTATTGCTCAAAATGACAGTCACTGGTTCTATTCATATTTGTTAATATCAAACTTAAACTAAAATAATTTTATTAAAAAATAATTTTTCAGAAAATATTTCTAAGGCACAGAAAAGTAGAAAGACCCATAATTCCACCTCCTATTGAGACCACATTTTACAGTTACATACTTTTTTACCTAATGAGTGTATTAATGTCACTAAAATTCTAAAACATCTAAAAAGACTATATTATATTTCCATTCCATGGCTTTTCCTTTACTTCTCTAACATTTGTTGAACACTAAAGCTATTTCTAATTTTTGTTATTATAAATGTTCCTGCAGTGAACATCTTTGAGCATGAATATTTTTCTATGCCTCTGTTATTTCTTTAAGACTCCTAGAAGTGAAGTTACAAGATATAAGGCACTCATGACTTCTTTTTAAAGTTTGCAGTAAATTCTGCCAAAGCATTTTTTACAAAAGTTTAACAATTTACATTCCTATTAGTAATGGATAAGTGACTATCTCACCACCAATCTTTGTCAGCAATGAGTATTAGGGTTTTATTAAATCTTTGAACTTCATGTCATAGGTATCATATCAGTAATCAAACACACTATATAACCAACAGGGACTTTATGTAAGCACCAAGTTTTAAGTGAATTGGGAAAGTGGCTAAAATTGATAGCAATATCAAGACAACTGCCAGTTTCAATATCTAAATCTAAAGCAGCATGGATTATTGGGAAAAACACCAAATGTGGAGTTCAAACAAACAAACAAACAAACAAAACAGTTGGGCATTGTGGCACATACCTGTAGTTATCATCTACTTCGGATCACTTGAGCCCAGGAGTTCAAGACCAGCCAGGACAACGTAGTGAGACTCCATCAAAACAAAACTAAGAAACAAAAAACAAAAGCTCAAGTTCTAGGTTTTTTGTTTTATTTTGTTACTAGGAATTGAACCCAAAGTCTTTGTACTAAGCAGCAGCCTACCTCCTCCTTTGAGACAGGGTCTTGCTAAGCTGTCCAAGCTGAGCTCAAACTTGCAACCTTCATGCCTCAGCCTCCCATAATTCTGGGATGACAGTTGTACACCACCAAGCCAGGCTTAGCTCTGTATCTTGAATTACTTTACATCTCTCTAAGCTTCATTTTTAAAATTTGTAAAATGGGGACAGGGACAACATAATATCCCTTGTCCAAATAATTTTAAAGGGCAGTTGCAGGCAACCAAAATATTAACACTTGGAAGTGTTTGTTATTTAGCGGGTCAGTTCACTTAGTGGCTTAAAAACAGCATATGGAAACCCTATTCTCATAGCGTGCAGCAGTTAGACATGCTGAGTCATTCACAAAGCACAATCAGAAATCACGAGACTAATTTTATGAAAGACTATGACAAGCCGGGCGTGGTGGCGCACGCCTTTAATCCCAGCACTCGGGAGGCTGAGGTAGGCGAAGCGTTGTGAGTTCGAGGCCGGCTTGGGATACAACATGAGCGCAAGACCAGCCTGAGCTACATAGTGCGACCCTACCTCAAAAAACCAGGGCTGGGAGTTTGGCTCAGTGGCTCAAGCACCCTGTCTGGCAGGTTCGAGGTTGTGAGTTCAATCCCCAGTGCCGCAAAAAAACAAACAAACAAAAAAGACTATGACATAAAAATGAGCCTCGCACCTTCACAACCACTCCACAGCAACACCACTGCTTGCTATAGTATACTAACATGGTATCAAGTACTGACACGAATGGTTTCATCTACCCTCAAGAGAATGGTATGACTGGCATTACTGCCCCCATTTTAAAGACTGTCCAGATCACACAGATACCACAATGACTGTCAGAGCCAGGATTCAAATCCAGCTGAGTATGATTTCAATACCCTACCACACAGTGCTTCAAGATTCAAGTCCAAACCCCTGGACTTTGTTAGTCTACTGTATGTCAGCAACGAAACGGTACAGTAAAGATTCGTTTTATTTTCAAAAGAAGAGCATTCCTTCAAATAACTTCTAAACATTTTCTCTGCTGAAATAGTACTTATTTATATACAATAACAAAATGGGTCTATGGGGAACTAAAAAATGTAGTCTTTGGAATTTTTACACATTAAGCCCACTTTACCTCCATTGACAACAGAGGCATATTGAAGAACAGTATGGGATATTATTCATCTAACACTGCACATAAGGGTAAATGTGACATAATATTCAATTTATTTCACAAGCAATTATTATAACTTACTATCAACAATTATTCTAATACTTTCTAGCTTTTTCCAGAATTTCAGGGTTTTTTTTAAGTGATTTCTCCCATTTTTCTCACTTTCAATTATTTAAAACTATTTTCTACTTTTAGTACAAAGTTCATGTTTCCCAATATACCTAGACTGCTGCCAACTATAATTAAGAAATTCTGAATGGACTGCTCAGAATTTATTTTCTTCATTTTTATATTCTATGGTATTTCCTTATACAGTAGAGTATGAACGGGAACAAGCATCCACAAGCCAAATATTTCTTCAATTTTCACCCTGTGGAAGCTTGTTACTCAGGATCAAGTCCTCAGTCCACTTCACTTTCAACTAAATTTTAATTCGTTGGATGCCAATTTCTTCATCTCAAGAGGTTATGATTGCCCTTTTTAAATAGTATTACCTATCACACAGGATTATGAAGATTAAAGGAAATACGGTATACAAGCAAATTTACAGTACCACTTCATGGTATGGGTGACTCATAGAGATGAGATCTGCTAGCATTTGAAGAGTTAATAGCTCCAAGCAAAAGTACTGTATTACAAGGTTATTTCGTCATCCAAACTCCATTTCTCCTGAAATTCAGCCTGACTATATAATACAGGTATTGATCCTACCACTGAGAAATATCAGTACAAGCTACAGTGTCCCCTACCTGACAAGTGACCAGGAGACTTCAACTGATCAGTACAACACTGTGCGGCACCTCCTGCTTTGAATGATAGGCACTAATCCCAGGCAGACAAGCATTTGTGATCAGGCAGCCTACAGTTGTACACAGCCCCCATAAATGTGTTTTGGCCTACAAGGTAAGTTTTGAAATGGCAAATTTTTAAACTAAATACATTAGAATCCAGATTTCGAGCATAGACAGAGACCTTGCTATGTTGCCCAGGGTATCCTGGAACTCCTGGATCCCTCCTGCCTCAGCTTCCCAAGTAGCTGAGATTAAGTACATTCCCACGACCAACTAGACTGCTGCCTTCAACTGTGTAAATGCTCCCCAGGTCACTGAGGCTCACCCCACTCATGACAGCACAGATTGGGCACCAGACTTGCAGGTCGATGTCACACATGAACCATACAACACCTGGGAAACAATACTTAACCCCAAGCTGTAAGCTGCTCATGTGTTAAATAGGGAAACCACCTAACTCACAGAATTATGATAATTCAAAGAAATAAGGTATGTGAAAGCATTTGACAATAACTGAAGTATAAGTGAACAATCATTTTAAATTCCACCCAAGGTGAAATGGACTAACTTCTGAGTCAAAACTTCTCAAAAACTTAAAACTCACAGAAAACAGGGTACCTCCAATCAGGAAAAAAATGTAACGTGACAGAATTCCTTGCCACATAATTTGGTATTTCTTGCTGCATCTTTAACAATAAGGCTTATACATCAGAATAACAGATTTCAAACATATTATCTCAGTATGAAAAGTAAATCCAGTGAACTGCAACCATTTCTTTCAAATCTTCAGTTGAATCAACAAGCAATACAAAATCCCTCACCAAAAAGAAATACATGTGAAGTGACAGATTAGAGCCAGGTGTGATAAACCACACCTGTAATTCCAGCACTCTGGGATGCTGAGGCTGAAGGATTGCAAATTTGAACCCCGTCTGGGCAATTCAGCACTGACAAGGCCCTGTCTTTAAAATACAGAAAAGTTGATAGTCCAAAGTCTAGCAAGCAATCCCTCTAGCTCAGCTCCATCAGCTGTATAAACTCAAGAAGTTTCTGGGTTTTGTTTCTATTTTTGGTGCTGCTGAGGGTGAACGGAGGGCTTTGAGCACACTAAGCACACACTGTAACACAAAGCTACACCCCTAGCCCTCAAGGAATCACGTAACTTCCCTGATAGAGGTTACTGATCCTCTTTGTTAGAGGATAACCTAGTACCCTTATATATAAAATCAGGATTCTACTAACACTTTCTCATATAGCAGTAAGTGAGATAAAACATACAGCAAAATGCTGGCACACACTGAGCACACACACATCAGCTGTCACGATCACTGTTCCTTCTTTGGGCTTCACAGGAACTGGAGGGGACTTCGATCTTAGCTCCTACAGTACTTTACTACAGTTCACCTGCACCCACAGCTCCCCTACCAGACCGTCAACAACCTCAGGGTGGAGAACTGGTTTTACCCCTTTTTCTATCCACAGTGTCTAACAGTCTGCCTGGCAATGCTGAATGAATCAAAGATCCTCAAAGCTATTTATTAACTGGAAAAATTGAGTAGAAATTAGAATTTACTTCTATTGCCCAGCACTCGAGCCTTCATTGACTCTTGACTCCACTGGCCCTCAACTTTATCACCAGCTGGCTGAAAGAATAATGACTTGCTTTACTTAGACTAGAAACTCATTCGCCACTCTAAAACCATATGCCAGGTATTACACCTTTGCGTCCTACAGCTATCATTTCAGGGCACCTTACCATACACAGGTTGAGCATCCCTTATCCAAAATGCTTGGGATCAGATGTGTTTCAGAATTCAGATTTGGGAATATCTGCACAGACTCTACTGGATGAACATCACAAATTCAAAATCCAAAATCTGAAACTATCACTCAAAAGGTTTCAGATTTTAAAAACTACATGCTGAACTAGGTAACAAAAACAAAGCAGGAAGCATCACAATCCCTGATTTGAAGTTATACTGCAAAACTACAGGGATAAGAACAGCACAGTACTAGCACAAAAACAAGACATATGGGTCAATGAAACAGAGCACAGAGGGCAGAAACAACCCCAGGCATATTCAGTTATTTGATCTTTGACGAAGGGGCCCAAAACATCTTTAATAAATGGTGTTGAAAAAACCGGCTATCCTCATGCAGAGGATTGAACCTCCATTCATATATCTCACTAAACTAAACTAAAATCAAAAAGGATCAAAGATCTCAATGTTAAAACAAAATCTACTAGAAGATAAAATAGGTAAAACTCTTAAAAACAGGTATAGGCAAGGACTTTCTGAAAAAAACCTCAATGGCACAAGAAATAATACTAAGAATCAACAAATGAGATCATATTAAATTAAAAAGCTTCTGCACAACAAAGGAAACAACCAACAGAGTGAAAAAACAATGCACAGAATGGAAAAATATTTTGCCAACTATTCCTCAGACAGAGGGCTAACATCAAGATTATATATACATAAAGAACTCAGAAAAAGCCTCTCCCTCCCAAAAAAAGTCTGCTGAAAGAAGCAATAACTTGCTTTACTTAGGCTAGAAACTTGTTTACCACTCCAAAAACATGTCAAAAGTAGGCAACAGAAATGGATAGAGACTTCACAGAAGTACAAATGGCCAATAAATACGTGAAAAAAATGTTCAACATTGCTAGCCTTCAGAGAAATACAAATCAGAACCCTGAAATATCATCTTACTCCAGAAAGAAAGGCTATCATCAAGAAATCAAATGGTAACAAATTATTACTATAATTTGAGGCCGTCGAGAAGGAACTCTTCTACATCACTGGTGGGAATGTAAACTAGTACCACTACGGAGATTCCTCAAAAAACTTAAAATAGAAATTCCATTTGACCCAGCTATTGTCCTTTATAGGTATCGTCCCAGAAGAGTTAAAGTGATACATGTATACCCATGTTTACAGCACCACAATTCACAACAGCTAAATCTTGGAAGCAGCCTATATGTCCATCAACAGATGAATAAATAAAATGTGGCGTTTACACACAGTGGAGTACTACTCTGCCATAAAGGAGGATAAACAAGTTATTCATAAGAAAATAGATGTACCTTGAGACAATAAGTGAAATAAATCAGACATACAAGCTTAAATAACATATGGTTTCTCTTACAAGAGAAACCTAAAGTACAAATAATTTAAACAGCAAATAAAAGATAACAGAAGACAGACCTTTCATAAATGGGAAGCAAGCCACGAGCTGGAGGGGGGGAGGTGAAGTAAAAAGAATTAAGATGTGTTATGTACATGCACCAACTCCCCAAGATGAATGTAATCATTATTACTATAAACATGTACTAATAAAAAAATTTTACTAAATTTTTTTTAAAGTTTCAGACTTTACAGTATTATGTATTTGGGATTAGGGATGCTCAAATTATCCCAGGCACTTTGCCCAAATTAGGTTATTACATATTCACAATACTGAGGTAGGAGTGCTGTGAGTTCGAGGCCGGCTTGGGTTACAATGCGAGTGCAAGGCAGGCCTGAGCTACACAGTGCGACCCTGCCTCAAAAAACCAGGGCCGGGAGTTTGACTCAGTGACTTAAGCGCCTGTCTGACAGCTGCAAGGTTGTGAGCTCAATCCCCCGTGCCGAAAGAAAAAAAAAAAAATTCACAATACTCTGCAATGTCAATATTATTCTCTCATTCAACTCCTAGTTGAAAAAAATGAGACTAACTTGCCAAAATCACTCATCTAATAAGAGGCAGGACAGGAGCTGAATCTAGAGTCTATGTTTCTTCTGTATAAACTGTCCTCTTTGTTCATGAGAAACAGAAATGACACATCTACAACCTCTTCCCTTCAAAGATTACAGTCTTGGCCAACTTCAAAGGATTTTCTGTACCATTCATTTTAACATTCATATTCTTCTCTCCTGTAGAGTTGTTTCGGTACGTACTCCCATGAAGACAGCTATGGTACAAGAACGAAGGCAAGACAAGGAACGGAAATGCTCAGATTTGGGCATCAGATAGAGGTGGGCTTTATTCCTGGTTTTCTCATACCAACTATGTAATGTATCCTGAGTCTTCCTAATCTGTAAATTGATGTTAAAATTATTAAACAAGAGAAACCCACATGTAATATGTGGCGAATACTAAAATTTAATTTACCTTATATTATGAAGCACTTCCAAACCATATCTCACCTCTCAGAAGTTAATACACTATATTACTACTGTATCACAAAAAAGTTCTGTGTATTTATCACTCCTTGTTAGGATGATTAATTTCCTTATCTCTCTCACTAAAATGAGCTGCTTACGCACCAAGGCTACTTATCTCTAAATTGTTGAATACGGTATCTGGCATATATCCATAGTTGGTAAATATTTGCTAAATGAGTATCTAATATTTATTGGATTCTAAATAAGCAATAAGCCCCTTTCAAGCTGGGATTGTCTCAAATTAGTTGAGGAGGGCCACTTCAGGCAGTTCACAGGTACCACTGCAATAGGCAGAAACAGAAAAGGGAAAAAGCTTCCAAGTGAGGCAAAAAAAAAAAAAAAAAAAAGACATAGAAAAGAACAAAGGTGATTTAAAATCCTACCTATCCAGAATAAGGGGTCACAGTGGGGATCTCTGAAGCATAACCGGAAAGACAGCCAGAGCCAGATCAGGAGGTACAGAGAAGTACGAGTGCAGACTGGCACACACAGTAGTTGAAGGCAGGCGTGAACACTGAGCCAAATGGAAAAGAGCCACTGGCAAGCCTCCTGACCCAGGCAACTTGCAGGTGTGTAAACTGAAAAAGATGAAAACAATTAATCACTTTATCAAAAACTCTTTAGCGCACCAGGAGTACCTCGTGTGGGCTCACGGAACATGAAGAACACAACACCGTGCTACTTTTTCTGCTCCAGTGGGTTTTCACGTTAGCGGTTTAACATCCGCTTGTCAAAACAGAATGAGAACGCCGACTCCTTAAACTGATGCGTCTTTCCATTTAACTGTTCATACCCGGGAAACTTTTGAACTTTGCTGATTTTGGTTTATAAAATGGAGTTTTGCACAGTGCTAGGTATCGTGACAACATTCAAAAATTACTTGCACTTCTTCAGAACGAAGTTTTAACCAACTTCTCAGTCAATTTTGGGGTCTCTAGTTAAAGTTATACCCTTGTTTAAACTATAATCTTTTTCTTGCTTACCCTCAAACAGTCCTTGCCACTCCCATAAATAGAAAACAAAAAGAAAAGACAGAATCAAAGTTCTAGCAGTACTTTACGTAGAAAAGGATCTGAGAGGCTGTTTACCCCTTTGGGGGATTGGAAGAATGGGTACCAGGAAACAGGGACTACACCGGCAATCCTTTAAAACTTGATTTCAAATTATGAAGGTAAGTGCACCTAGATAGTGCTGGGCCCAGGGCCAGAAACTGCTGGAGCCAACTCTACGCACATCCTCACCCTAACTCTACCAGGTCTACTTGCTGCTCCGTCCCTAAATCACACAGTCAGTTGTCAGGGTCGGAGCGACTCCGATTCTGGAAAGGGCCGGGAAACGGATGCTCCCAGGCCACCGAACAAGGGCCTGACAGGCGACCCGCTAGACAGTGCCGAGGGCGGGGCAGTGAGGGAGTCGCCAGATCACGCGGGTGGACGAGCTAACAACTGGGGCAACCTTTACCTGAAGCTTTTTCCACACTATGGGCCGGGCTGGGTCGGCCCCGGGACACGTTCCGGAGGAGAGGGCCCGGCTCCCCCACGCCTCCCGGCCCTACCCCGAACTCTGCACTCTCAGGATCCTGAAGGACCGGTGCTCCTACCAGCCTGTTCAGCTGCTGCTTCCCGGGCTCGCCCTCATGCCCCCGCTGCTCACTGCCACCAGCCGGCCAAGATGCAGCCCTATTGCCCCGAGCCGCGCCACGACCCGGAAACGCACCCCCGCACACCGGAAGTCCCCGACTAAGAAGGAGCCTCTGGCCGGGGACGCAGTGCGCAAGCCCCAGTGCCGGGAGCAAAGAGAGGCACCCTCCCAGGGGGCGGGGCCGGGCTGGAGGTTGTGCGCCTGCGCCTCGATTCTCATTCGCCTGCCAAGGCGTGGGTCTCGAAGATTGGGAAGGAGTTCAGGCAAAATAAGCGCCTGGACTTGCTTAGGGCAGAAATCAATGTTAGAAATCTCTGTCAAATATTTTCTCCCCATTTCCACGGAGAAAAGTTCTCAGTTCATCCAGAAATGAGTGACGAGGCAGATTAGCCTCTATCAGAAAGGGTTTCAGCAGGGCGCGGTAGTGCTCACTTGTAATCCCGGCTGTTCTGGGGAATGAGGCAGGAGGATTGAAAATTCGAGGCCAGTCTGGCGATATTAGGGAGGCCCTGCCTCAAAATAAAAAGGTTTTAAATGCTGGAAATGTTCAGTGGTAGAGCGCTTGCCTAGTGTGCTCCAGGCCCTGGGTTCAATCCCCGAACTGGAGAAGGGGTATGAGTTCAAATACGGATTCTAACTTGCTGGGTGTCCTAGGACACTACACTTGCCATCTCTGAGACTCAGCTTTCCTACCCATAACAGTCCCGACTTTACAGAGAATCGCTATGAGAACTGAATAGGGTTATGGATCATGCTTGAAAAATACCCATATTTATTGTGCCTGACACGTAACAAACATGCAGTAAATGTCAGTTATTTCTCTTATAAGTAAATGGAAAAGGATAACAATCTTTTTCTGGAAGTGTCCTGGGGTGAACCCAGAACCCTCACACTGAGCTACTCCCCCAGTCCTTTCTTTTTGAGCCAGTGCCTCACAAAGTCACTAAGTTACCTGCAGAATGATAATAATTTTATTCAAGGCCAGGGATTCAGCTCAGTGTTTTAAGTGCCTGCCTGGCAGGTGCGAGGTTGTGAGTTTGATCCCCAGTACCAAAAACAAAAACAAAAACAAAACCTGCCAGGAGATTTTGGTGAGATGTAAGAAGGTGAACGCCAAACAGGCCATGGTGAAGAGGACAAAGGGTCTTATGCAAGGCAATGATAGTATTTTCCTACCTGGGAGATCTCTCAAAAATGCATTTAGCAAAAAGAAAAAAAAATTTTTTTTTAAAGTCAAGATTGAATTTCAGCCTGTGGGGACTCTTGCCCCATTTTAAAGTCACCAATCAATATACCATGGGTCCACCCATTTTCACATATATGATTGGTCTCTGACCTGAAACTGTGATGAAGGAAGGACCTTGACCCCAGGTGCAGGCTGACCCACACTGCCGCAGTTCCATCCAGAACCTGTTGGAGGTGCTCTGCGGAAGCAATCAGTGCAAACCAGTTGGATGTTCCATTTTCTGAGGTCACAGGTTTGTCCCTTCCTAGACACCTCTTTCTCTCCCAAGGACTGCCATTAGGGCCTTGTGCATAGGAAACAAGTAATTATCACTAGCTACACCTCTAGCCCCCTTCCTAGATCTGACTCTCCGTAATCACTCTCTTGAGCTTTAGTCTGAAGCCCCGCTGCCTGATTGCCCCTCCGACACATAAAACTGAATTCAACTGAATTCAACTGGATTGTTAAGCATTTGTAAGTTGTAAAGATGGAATACTCACTCTGCCACTGACTAGTTTTGTGACTTCATCTTTCAAGCTGCCTCTCTAGATGTTCTTATGTATAAAATGGAAGTAATAAAAGCCCTAACTAACCAAATCGAGTAGTGGAAATTAAATGAACTAATATGTATAACTCACATGGAATAGAACCTGGCCTGTGGCTAACATTTACTGAATATATAACACTGTTACTACATATCAGTCAGGAAACACATACTTACTGAGTGCCTATTACATATTAATCTTGTCCTATGGACTCAAAATTCAGTTAAGAAGAAGCCAGATAGATTCTGCCCTCTAGAAGCATACGGCCAAGTTTGGCTCTGGGTTGGAAATAATTACAGTGGCAACTCCACATGCAGGGATATATGGTAAAATTTTAAAGACTGCAGTAAGGGCCTGGTGGAGAATAGAGACTGAATTTAGGGTGATGTGAGCAAAATGACTTGTGTGATTTTCCTATAGCTAGCTGGAGCAGTCAAGATAAAAACACACACAGTGAGAAATTGGATTAATTCAAGGATAGGTTTTTCCCAGACAGATGTAATGGAGTTTCAGACAGTTGTAATGGAAGTCACTGATGTAGCAAGGCAGAGAGATGGAAATTATCATCAGAGAAGCTATCTTAACCCAGGGGTCCCCAGCCTCCAGACCACACAGACAAATACCCAGGCTGCACAGAGGAGGTGAGTGGCAAGCAAGCAAGGAAAACTTCATCTGCATTTACAACTCCCAGGACCTCCTAAGCTCTGTTTTCTGTCAGATCAAGTGTGGCATTAGATTCTCATAGGAGCGTGAACCCTGCTGTGAACTGCGCCTGTGCGGGAACTAGGTTGCCTGAGCTCCTTATGAGAATCTATTCCTGAAACCACGCCTACTCCCTCACCTTCCCACTCACTCAGCCCCACCCCTGATCCCTGGGTTGTGGAAAATTGCCTTCCATGAAACCCATGCCTTCCACGAAACCCATGCCTTCCATGAAATTCATCCCTTCCATGAAACCCCGAAAAGGTTGGGGACCACTGTCTTAACTGAGAAAGTCAAATGAAGAACCAGGTGAGTGGGTTCCTGGTTCAAGTGGAGTAGAGGGGGGAAAAAATCATTGAAGATGAGACAGTCAGGGAACCTAGATGCTCATGGACCTCAAAGCTCTGAGGATCATGCACAACCATGGGTGAAAGCAAAACGAAGGTGCTTCCCAAGCTGTTC
>RJWM01015253.1:0-48276 GCA_004363535.1 Dasyprocta punctata
ATCTTTACCCTGACTCTTTCCAGAGCCCAGCACTATCTGACTGCCTATGATATTTCTACCTAACTCCACTATCTGTAATAGTACCATGTAACTTCTGGTTCTTCCCCATAGTCAAAATGACCCTGAAAGGTAAAGGTTTGAATCCATTCAGGACATCAAGGCAACTATAACAGCACAACTAAAGACACAAAAAAGACTTGCTGAACTGTTTCAGAAAGTGGCAAGGACAATGGGGTAAGGCTGTTCAAAATGCGGGCTAGTGTTTCAAGGGAGATTAATGACAATGTCTTTTATTCTAATCGATGTTTTCAATTTAAAAATTCACTGTATTTCTCAGTCACAGCTTACATGATATTTTGCAACCACTGTGGAAATCAGTTGGGCAGTTCCTTAAAAAGGTAAACAGAATTACAATGTGATCCAGCAATTCCTCTCCTAGGTATCCATCCATAAGAACTGAAAAATAGGTATTCAAAGAAAAGCCAGTAGCTGGGCATGGTGGTGAATGCCTTTAATCCCAGCACTCGGGAGGCTGAGGTAGGAGAAGAGTTGTGAGTTCAAGGCTGGCTTGGGCTACAACATGAGCGCAAGGCCGGCCTGAACTACATAGTGTGACCCTGCCTCAAAAAACTATGGCCAGGAGTTTGGCTCAGTGGCTTAAGTGCCTGTCTGGCAGGTGCAAGGTTGTGAGTTCAGTCCCTGGTGCCACAAAAAAAAAAAAAAAAAAAAAAAAAAAAAAAAAAAAAAAAAAAAAAAAAAAAAAAAAAAAAAAAAAAAAAAAAAAAAAGAAAGGAAAGCCAGTACATGGATGCTGATAGCAACACTGACAGCCAAACGATGGGAACAAAATGTCCATGAACCAAAAAAAATATATAAAGAAAGTGATGTGTCCATGCAATCGATTATTACAGAACCATGAAAAGGCATGAAGCACTGATACATACTACAAAGTAGATGAGCTTTGAAAGCAGGCTGAGTGAAAAAAGCCAGAGACAAAAGGCCAAATACTTTACAATTTTATTTACAGGAAATAGCCTGAACAGGTAAATCCAGAGAGACTGAAAAATTAGCAGTTGCCAGGGAATGGAAGGAGGAAGTAGGGAAAGACACTGCCTAATGAGTACAGGTTTCCTTTGGGGACAATAACAAAATTTTAGAACTAGCTAGTCCTGTTGGTTGTATAACACTAGGAATGTGCTAAATGCCACTGACTAGGCACTTTTATATGTGCATTTTTATGGTGAATTTTATGTTCTCTAAATTCTATTGTAATAAAAAATTAAAATTTAAAGGGGTTTTAAAATATATTTAATGACTAGTCAGTTTAGTAACTAGTTAGTAGTTGAAGAGATAATAGGGATATTGTAGTCTAAAATTTCCCCATGGTACTCTTGAACTACAGTGATCAAAATTTAAAGGATTACTTTTCTCCTGTTGGTTGTATTTAAATCATTACCAACCTTCAATTATGTTGTGATGACTCCTGCAGTTCACTTTCATGACTGATATCATTGTTGTGCAAATAGCCAGGATAAGGTTTAATGAAAGGCTTTCTCAACTGCTTGTACCACAGTTGAATTACCCTGGTTAATATAATTGAACTTTCCATGAGAGAAGAAAGACAGAAAGAAGTTAGAATAGGTTAAAATATGAAAGACCACTGCACCTTTGGAAATAGATATTTCATTGTACTTCTTTATTTCATTGATGCTAGGATGCGAGTGTTTTTCATATTTTAATGTCACTGAAATCAACATCCCTCCTCCAGTCACAGAGGCTGGACAGCCATCAGGATGTAGCTGTCACTGCCTTCACTTTTACATCAAAAGTGCTACACTGGTGGCAAAGACCTGGAAAATAACTCCTGAGACAAGAGTGGAGCATTCTTTTCAGAACATTCTTGATTTAAAAGCATGGACAATTATGATTCAATGTTAAAAATGACTCAAAGAATTGGACTCTGAATGTGAAGAAGTTTTAGGAATGTTTACCATCTTGTTTAAATTACATATTCCATTTTATATATATATATATATATATATGAGTACAACGTAAAATAAGATTTTTGCTAATTAAATCTTGAAAAGCTATTTCAGTGAAAATAAAGTAAAACTTCAAGTGAAAGAATAGCATTGTATCTTAACTGAACTGTCAACATTTTTGTTTCCGTAGAACACAAAATAGTGGTGTGTCATATATTCAATGCGTTAGTTTTAATTAAGTATCATCATAATTTTCCAGTAAAATCTTAAACACTTACATTACTTTCAAAAATTATCTACACCTCCAAACATTAAAACTAGTATAAGTTCTTATTTAAAACAAGCATCTTTCAACTTGGCTTCTTCAATGAATGTTTACTGAAAACCTGCAAAACCAGAGCTACGTACAATGTGAAATACTAAACTGTATGACACTCCCTGCCCTAAAAGAATTTACAGTCAAATACATAAGTGATATTTCTGATCCAATGTATTGCAATCATTCCAAAAATATATACTGAGCAATCTCTATGTACCATGTCCTGTTCTATAGACTGGAATACACTTGCAGTTCTGGTTAGGGTTTCTTATATCCAACAGGCATGACATGGGTATTTAGCTCTTATGCAAGCAGGCCAGGCAGAGCTAGTCCCACCCTCCCCCCCCTCTTACCCCCATGGTTTCACCAATGAGATCAGGGACAAATCATGAACCTCTCATGGAACTCACATTCTAGAAGGAAGATAGTCTATGAAAAGGATAAACAAGGAAATGTATAGTATGCTAGATTATAAGGACTAAGGAAGAAAAATAACTGCAGATCGGATAAGCACTTTGAGGAGGAAGTTGTAATTTTATATAAGAATGCAGAAAGTTCTGACTGAGAAAACCTGGCAAAATTCAGGAGTTAGCTGGGGAACAGCACTGCAGACAGAGGAAACAGCAAAGGCCCAGAAGTGAGTCGGTGTGTTTGAGGGCTGAGGGAGATGATAGTCTGACTGCAGTGCAGAAAGGAGAGACGAGAGTGGTTGGTGATGGAGACAGAGACGTGAGATGGAATCTGGTGTGAGAGGGAATCCGGTCTTGATGGAGCCTGAAGCTTTTCTTCTGAGTAAGGTGAGGAGCTAGCCAAGCAGAGAAGGGGCAGGAAACGACCACTTTCTATGGAATCATTGTGACTGTCGCCTTGAGAGGAGATTGAAGAAACAGAAAAAGTAGAGAGGCCAGTTAGAAAGCTGTAGAAACATCCAGGTATCTCAGTCAAGTTGTGCTACTATAAAATACCTAGGACTAGGTAATGTAAAAACAACAGAAATTCATTTCTTCCAGTTCCACGAGATGGAAAATCCAAAAGCATGACACCAGCAGACACAGTGCCTGGGAGGATCTGTTTCTCATAGATGGCATTTTCTCTGTGTCTTTGTGCAGCAGAAGGTAGATGGCAAAGGGCCAGCTGGCTCCCTCCAGCTCTTTTATAAGAGCACTAATCTCAGTCAAAAGGTGGAGCCTTCATGGTCTAATTGCCTCCAAAATATCCACTTTCTTATAGCATCACCTTGGGATTTAAGCTCCTACATATGAAGTTTGGGGGAAGATATCCATTCCGACCACAGCTTCAGCTGAGAAATGAAGTTGTCTTGAATTGGAGTGGGTGAGTGAGGAAGGTGAGGTACAGTGTAATTCCGAGTATTTTGTGCAGATGGCACTAAGAGGATCTGCTGATGGATTTGTGAGATACAGAGAGAGGACACAGATGATGCCATGGTATCTGGTTTGAGAAAAGAGAATGGAATTGTCATTATCAAGATGAGGAAGACTGTAGGAGCTCATATCAAGAGCTCAGTTCTGGACTTATTACATGTGAAATACTGTTCTACAGACAGGTAATCCCTACACATCTGTAATTGGCCTAAACTTTTAGGGGTTTGGTCTGGTTTGGTGTGGTGTGGTGTGATTTGCTTTGCTTTTGCTTTGCTTTGCTTTGCTTCATTTTGCCTTGCTTTGGTTTATTGCAGTGCTAGAGATCAAACCCTGGCCTTCATGCAATGGTAAGGAAGCTCTCTGTCACTGAGCTGCACCCCCAGCCTGAAGTCTTTCAAGGGAATGAGAGCTGTACTTCCACAACACTGTACCCTGTGAAGACAAGGAACACACTGATGAGCAGTGTTGCTTCAATCCCTGGGATTCATGGACTTTCTGGATGTTTGCACCAGCTTGTCAGCACTGTTAACCATGGTGAGGTTCATGATTTGTACCTGATCTTGGTGCAACCATGGTGGGCAAGCAGGGCCTGACTTGTTCTGCTGGGCCTGGTTGCATAGGAGCTAAATGCCCATGTCATGCCTGTTGGATATAAGAAACCCTAGCCAGCACTGCATGGGGAGCCCCCTGGTTGTGAGGTGTCCCAAGCACATGTCAGCGTTCCTTTTCTGAGAGACAGAGCATGTCCCTTATAGCCCTTACAGAGCTTATGCCTGGACTGGAGCTTATGCCTGGACTCTCCAAGCTCCGTGCTCTGAGGCGCCTTTGACAGTCCTTACATTGGTTCTGCTGCTATACTGTATCCTTTTTTGACAATAAATGGTAGGTCATTTGGGTCCTGTGAATCCTCTTTAGCAATTGAATTCTGCCCAACTGGCACCATGAATCCACATGCCTAGGGAGACTGCAACATTCTGAATACAAAAGCAGACATTATATCCTCCGTCAGAGGTGAAGTCTATTTCTCCACCCTTGAAATTGGCCTGTGACTTTCACTGCCAGTAGAATTTGGCAATAGTAACATTTGCAGGTTTGAGTGTGTGTCTCAAACAGTCCACTGTGCTTCCCATTTCCCCTTTTCTCTTGTTCCTTTGCCCCTGCTATGGGATCAGAGTTAGGCTGACCCACTGGAGGATGAGACCTATAGAACAGAGTACAGTCAGCCCACATGTCTCAGCTGAGACCCCTCAACATTTATTTGGAACAGTAAAGTCAAGATATGCCAGGTCACGCAGCAAACCCAAAGGCAGCCAGATGCATGAGTGTGCCTCACCAAGCCTGGTCCAAATCAGCAAAGCAGGCAGCTGCTCCCCAGGCTGTGAGCAAAAACAGTAGTTTCCTTTCATATGCTACTGAGGCTTCATGGTTATTTGTTACACAGCAGCTATGGCCCTTGATAACTGATACAGATATTTAGATAGAGTTATCAAGGAGGCCATGGGTAGAAAGGTCTGAAGCTCAGGGAAGAGGTCCAGGCTAGAAGAGATTGTGAGAGTCTGGCAGCACTGTTACACTTTGTCTGGTGCTCTATCCACACCCCGCTTGCTTACCTTTTTATCTTTTTTGAGAGCCTCACTTGCTACTTCTATGCATTTCTGCTTCTAACACTCAACACCTGTATTTCTTAGGTGATGTACTGTTATGGTTTAGATCAAGGATATCCAGAGTTTTCCCTAAAGGTACCACGTCCTCACAGGCATGGTTTGTGGAAGGTGACTCAATTATCCACTGGTAAGTTAGTTCTGCAGCTGAGGGTGTTGTCGGAAGGTAGGGCTCAGTTAGAAGAGGTGGGTGATTGGGGAAGGGTAGATCACTCACCCTGCTTCCTCCTTTCGCGCTCTCCTTCCTGACCACCATGGTGCGAGTACTTTGACTAGGGTTTTTCTATGTCCTCTGCCCAGGTCTTTCCACCATCATGTTTCTGTCTTGGAGCCTGCTAACTGTGGACTGAAATGCAAGCTCAAATAAACCTCTCCTCCTCTAAACTGTGGGTGGCGGTGTCCTAGCAATGAGAAAGTGACTACAACACCCACCTTTGGGCTGCTGGGGCTGCTTTGGCCCCACAGCCAGATTGCTGGAAATGTGCTTTCCCAGAATAGCCCTTGACCAGTGACTAGTTTAGGTTCAGAGTGAAGAGAGGGCTATCTGAACCTAGCTCCCTTGTGGCAAGGAAACTAGAATATAATTTAAGCTCCAGAGTGTCCTTATACCAAGGATCAGATTAAACTCCTCTACAAAGACCTCTGGAGATTATACCTGTAAGGAATAGTACAAGGCAGAGACCAACCAAGACCACTGGGCACATATAAAGGCAATATAGCGTCAAATTTATTGTGCCTGGGTACAGGCAGACAGAGGACAAAAAGACAATCTGTAGGGAGCAATGATAAGCAGACTTTAAAAAAAAATTTATATATATATATATATATATATATATGTATATATATATATATGATTTGAAAGAAGGCAAGGCATTAGGTGGCGATCTTTGTAAACATAAGTGGTCAAAATTCTCTGAATGTCTTGTGCCTCAGTGGGCAAAGTCCTTGAAGTGGCTAGTGTAAATATTTGAGTGTCTTTAGATGTCTGGGTGTTTGGAAGAGTCTCTGTTCCATCTTTTTTACAGCATCCTGTGTATGCCAGGGGCACTGGTATCGAGCCGAAAACAATGCCTCTGCTGGCAGACGGGTTAGGTATTGGTATATGTGCTGCCAAAGCAAGCACCAAGTTGGGTATTGGAAGAGTCAAGTGCAAACTGAGTCTTATGATACCTTCGGTTGGTCTTCTTTCAGGGTTTGGTGTCTCCCTGTTCCTTATCAATCCAAAGAGCACTTCCATAATAAATCCTGCACAACCAAATCCTTATCACAGGTTCTGTTCTTGGGGGTAGCCACCCTAAGACAAATACATAATACCTGAACCCATGAGTCTTCATGAACTAAAAGGTATCAAGTGACTTGATATTTGCAATTATTTTTTATATTTAACATTTTAAGAGATTTTTGTGTTAACTGTATTATGGGGGGGTGGATCAAAGCATTTCTCAATGTTTCTGCATACTAAGTCTGCTTATGCATTGCTGAATTTACATAGCAAATATTCAAGATTCCATCAAGGTAGGATTTCCTAACTAGGTCAGCATCTCCCCACCAACACGTAAATATTGGTTTCTGGATACAAGTATAAAAATGAATAGAGGAATGTAAGTGTGCGAGAGTATGTGAGCCTCCGTGTGTGTGTGTGTGTGTGTGTGCATTCATGCATATGCTGTGGAAGGAATAAAGGGCTCCTAAACTAACTGTTGGCCATCAACCAAGGTGAAAAACAACCCCAGTGAAACTAGAGAATGCATTCTAAATTCTGGAATGTTCTGCTTCAAGTTTAAGAGTAATATGGACAAGCTCGGACAAAGGAATACATGACCATAAACATGCATGATTATTCAAAAATATTTATTCCAGGTCATTTACTGCATGCCTAGCATGGTGCTGGTCACTGGCGATATAATGTGAACAGGTCAGACATGATTCTGCTCTCAGCGCACTTAAATTTGGCAGGTGGAGCAGAGGGAGAAGAGACAGACTCTTGACAATGATTTGTTTTCCAAGGGAAAAGCCCAAGGCATTGGGGCAAATAGCTTCTGACCCAGTGCTAGGTAACAGAGAGGCCTCTTTGGGGAAGTGAGCTCCAAGTGAAGCCTGAGAGCGAAGCCAGTTAAAGGGACAGAGGTATATGCTGGGCTGGAGACTTGGGGAGAGGTATTGTCTACAGACTCCAGCCTGTGTGGTATTAAAGCCTTGTTCTGTGCACCATTCCAGCAGGACTGTGTGTGCTCCACCCTCCGCCACTGGACTCTGGCCTGCCTGGAATTTCCCCAGTTGCTCAGGAGAGTATTTACCCTTTGCTGTTTTTGCTGACTCCAGAAAGTTAGACACTCCCCCTTTGGTGAGCCCCGTGTATTCCCGTACTTCACAGGTACTTGTTACATATTCATCCGGTGTTTAGCTGATAAATCTAACAGCGTGCTATTCTGCAGAAATTTTTTTTTAATGTGTTCAATTCTTCTCCACACTCTGAGCTCCTTGGGAGTGGAGGCTGTGTCTCACTCATCCTCCATCATGATACAGAGCACTTGTGAAATACTTGTTGAATAGATGCATGAAGCTGAGGAATCAGGGCTGCAGCAAAGAGATGAAGCCGGAGCATAGAAGGCCTCTAGCATCCTTTAAAGAAAACTGAACTTCATTTGCTGGGGTGTGGGGGCCCCTAAATGTGTCTGGGTGAGACTGACATATTTAGAACCCTGTGAGAACCGTAGCACAGTGCCAAGCAGAGTAGTAGCAAGGGACAGGGGACAGGCAGAAGCTGTGACCTCCAAGCCCGAGGATTGATGTCAAGACACAGAATCACTCTGGGGCATTGGTCACCAGAGGTTGTACACATAAACTCTGTCTAATATTTCCTAGGAGTTCTGCGGAGCCCCAGGAGTTTTCTCATTAAGTAATTAAGAAGGAGTTACATCCTCCCGAGACTAGCGGAATACCCTAGATAATTTCTCCAATTTTGATTTAGCAAAGGGTGAGATAACTATGCCATAATTCCTTTTTGGTTAGTGGCTACTAGTTCAAGCCAAATAATCATTTAATCACACTGTGTCCTCATGAATCGCCTAAGCTGCTTCTAGAAACTTCTTTATATCTGCTCCTAGCTCTGGCTTCCCTCTGAGTTTATATTTCATTTTTATTGTTCCAACTCCCAGCAGCTTTAATTACCAATACTGCAGACAATGGTGTAGGTGTGTTTGTTCACTGGAAATAAATAAAACCCAAAGAAAAGGAAGCATACACGAATGTATACGTTATTACAAATTTTATACCAGAAATCTGGAAAGTGAAACTTGAAGATTCTTGAGGCACATGAATGTTAATTTATCTGCTCAGCTTATGTTTTAAAAGATGTTTAAAATCTAATCCTGAATTCAAAGTAATCATTCTTAATGTGGGTGGATTAACATTAGCATAATTTACCTTTTGGGGTTTTTTTTATTTCATGAGTAATTTTTTTTTAATATTTTATTAAAAATAGAAGACAAGACAGAAGAGAATCCCCCATACTTGCTACATTGCCCGCTGTAAAGTGATGCTTGGGTTGCTGACCAGAGGCCTGGCCGAATCTACAAAAGTTGGTTGATGTTCCTTGGTTGCTATCAATTTAGACAGACCTCTGAAACAGCAGGTTGCTGACGGCGGGGGGTGGGGGGGTTGGAGGGGGGATTGTTCCTGATTCCAAGCCCGCCCGCGGGTGCCGCTCGGGCCGGGCGGGGGCCCCGCGAGGAGCCCCTCTCGTTCTCCTCCAAGGTCCTGGGTCCTTCATGAGTAATTTTTTTAAGTAACGATTTGACATACTCCTAAACGTTTACAAGGCCTGTTATGTGCCAGATATTATATTTTGTACAGTTATGTGTCCAAAGCTTTACAAAATTCCTGCAAGAGGTTGAACTACTCTCTGTATTTTACAGTTGAATAAACAGGCTCAGAGTGGCTCAGTGACTTACCTGAGGCCACACAGCTCATTGGTGATAAAACTTGTTGGAAATTCAATTTTCTTAGTTCCAATCCCCTCTCCTCCACTCTGCCTTTCTAAGGTCAGACCACAGCCAGTCAGCTCCAATACAACCACCCAACTCAACAAAACGATTGAAAATCTTCCTTAAAATACATAAGTAGAATCAAAGCTATCTTTCCTATTGCCCTGGAGTTAAAGCAAAGAACAAGTATCTAGCAAACAGTACAACCTCTACAAAGTTTACATTCCCTTCAAAGCCATTTTCTCTTTTTAATGGAGCTTTTCTCAAAAGGTCATGGTCCTGCGTCAAATGTCATGAGACAATAATTATAACCATTTTACAGCCCTTAAAGGACTATTTCATAAGAAATTTCATACTCTATAAGCATTTTTCTTTACATAATGATAAATAAATTGTGTGGAAAATTCCTAAAAATATTTTAAAATAATTAATTATGCATTATTTGTCTACCATAGTTCTACAAGTAGCTTGGAGTTGAATCTATTTTCTTTCCAGTACTGACTGATATCTAGACAGTCCTGCTGAATCCTGGAGTTAGACACTCCCCCAAGCCTCTAAATCCAGTGGGCTCTGTGCACTTAAAAGTGCTCATTTATTAGGAAATCTAGGAAAATATTAAGTGTAGATACCATGATATTATGACACACATATTTTGGTTTTCATCCATTTATAAATTATAGCTGTGTATGAGCTGGCTCTTAGCTTGGTTCCCCTCTCCATCTATTACCATTACCTCAGTGCTTTATCCAATCATATTTCCGCATGGTTGTTTTTGCTTTCAATGCACCAATACAATGAGGCCTCCGTAAGTTTCTATGGAAGGTTCAGAGCGTCCAGGTATTCAGATGTGGCAGTCCCTGTAGGATGGTATATGTACAGAAGGCAGGAAGCTCTGTGCCCCTTCCTGAACACCTCATCCTATGCTTCACTCCATCTGTATCCTTCATAATATTCTTTACAATAAATCCATAAACATGTGTTTCATAGATCCTGTGAGCCACACAGCAAGTCAAACCCGAGAAGGAGGTGTGGGAACCCTGAATTACAGCCAGTCAGTCCAAAACACAGATCAAATAACCTGGGGCTTGTGGCTGGCTCCTGAAGTGGGGGTGAGGGGTAGTAGTGAGGACCAAGTCCTCAGTCTATGGGGTGGGGCTCTACCTCCAGGTAGACAGTGTCTGAACTGAATTGCACTTGATGACACCCAGCTGATGCTGGTGCAGAACTGCTTGCGGCTGAGCAGAAGTCCCTACAGAGTGATCTTTATTGTGTGAGTACAGTATAGCAGGAGAGGCTGAGTTTGCTTTTCTTCTATATCCTCAGATGCTGTCCTTAAGACTTCAGTAGAAGTAGTATCCTTATCTTCTTTTCTACATCTGATGTTATAGAGGAAGGAGGCTGTGAATTCCTGGCCTCCTACTCTGCACCAGTACCAGTGCCAGGCACATAATGTCACCCACTGGGTCACTTGAACTCCCACAATGACCACATGTGGAAGACATCGTTATTACACCCAGTTTACAGGCAGGGAAACGGAACTTCAGCAACATTAAGGAAATTGCCCAAAGTCCTTCATCTAGCAAATGCAGGGTTCAAACCAGGTCAAGTAGTGCTCCAATATGTCCTACCCTTTTACTGCCTTTCTGCATATTTCTTTCAAATGCTGATCAAATTTTCAAGATAGGGCATGCGAAAATGTGGATAGTTAAAATTCACAGATAACTGCCAGTTGTCATTTCAGTGTCTCTCACAGATCCTTAATTAAAAAATTCAAACAGTTATTTAATCAAACTGGCTGGTTGGAAATTCCCTGCGACTCCCAGGCTTTGCTCTGCTGGAGGTGAAATGTACAAAAATGTAATTGCAAGAACACATTGGGTATGCATTTCTCTATAATCTGGATCTGATTTTGTGTATAAGCTACTTTTAAAAGAGTAAATTTCAGGTTCCATAATTTTATATTTAAGATAGGAAATACATACTACTAGTAACATATAAAGATATATATATATGATATATATGTATGTGTATATATATATATATATATATATATTTCATGGAAATTCAGCACAAATATGTTTATCATCACGGAAGACTGGCATTTCTCATTTCTTTTCCCCCAAAGCATACCTGCATTATGACACAAATGTGCCAGGAGAATGCTAAAGAGTTTTGTGCCTTTTTAAACGGAGATAGATCTGGAGTTGATGGGGAAAGGTTAGCAAATGACTGCTGGCATCAAAAAGAGAAAGAATCAGAACTCAGTCTTTTATTACCAAGTATTTTCTATCTGAGTTCATGATCAACAAAAGCAGCAGCTTTTATTGTTAAAAGCATCATTCCAAGATAGCCTTAGGGTATTATCTTCTTTGTAGATTGCATCAAATTAGCAGCTTTAAAATTCAATAGATCACAACAGAATTGAATATGATAAAGAACACATAACAGACTTTTAAGAAGCTATGTTATCTGACATTCATATGTGCCATTTCAAAAAGCCTGCTTTTAGAAACTGAGGAAATTCAGGGCAGGATAATGAACAAAATACTGTATATTGAAAGTATTGACTGCCTCTGATTTTTAACGTATCTGCCTCTGATTTTTAAGATATCATAAGCAACTATTTACTGCCACCTCTGCCCCACATTCACACCCCTTCTAGACCCCTAACTGTACCCCAGGACAAGACCATACTTTTCTAGGTTACATCCCCTGTGACACCCACCTTCTGACCACACCCTGCCTCAAATTTGCGACTTTAGGGGAACATTTTAGATCTAAACCATAACACTAGCATGTAACTTTATATAAGTTACTTTGCCTCCATTATCCTTAGTTTCTGAATTTAGGCAGAAATTATAAAACAAGGGCAATAATACATGCTTCATGGTGTTGTTGAAAGGGTTAAATGAAGTGCTACATATGTAAATGAAGCTATATATGTTAAATGAAGTGCTACATATGTGGCTCAATGGGAGCCACAGCCCATAGAATTCAGTTCTAGAGGAAAGTCACGATTATAGAAACACAGTCTCTACAGGAAAAAAATATGTAGGAAGGAAATTTCAATTTTATTCAAGTTTCTCAAACTTGGAGAGAGTTAATTCATGACCAATTGCATAACCAATGTAATGTTCCCCATGGATGCTTGTTTCTTTTACCTATTTCACTTATATCCCCAACTCTGGAGTTCCTCATGTACCAAACCATGCGAGACCACTTTTTACCTCTCCTTATCTTTTTGTCCCTCTCACCCCACTCCCCACCTATCCAGTCTACCTCTTTATTATACAGAGGGTTTAACCCCTTTTTTTTTTTTTTTTTTTTTTTTTTTTTTTTTTTTTTTGCGGCACCGGGGATTGAACTCACAACCTCGCGCCTACCAGGGCAGGCGCTTAAGGCACTGAGCCAAACTCCCGGCCCGGGTTTTTTTTTTTTTTTTTTGAGGCAGGGTCGCACTATGTAGCTCAGGCCGGCCTTGTGCTCGCGTTGTAGCCCAAGCCGGCCTCGAACTCACAACGCTCCGCCTACCTCAGCCTCCCGAGTGCTGGGATTAAAGGCGTGCGCCACCACGCCCGGCTTGTTTAACCCCTTTTGAAAACCCCTTTCTTTTCATCTCCAGTCTCTCAGATTCTATTTTTCTGTGGCTATCCTGCATCACAAGGATACCAAAGTCATTCTGAAAGAGAAACACAAGAAGTTTGGGGGACGAAGGTTAGCAGAGAAAGGGGTTTTTATTAAACTGGAAATTATAAGGTTTCTTTGTCACTATACAAAGATGGTATGGTAGAAAAATATGTCAATATTCTATGTAAATTTTCATACCATGATATATGCAAAAGAGCCAGCCATGTTGGCTTCTTCCCAGTATAGCATCTCAGGGCGGCCAAAGTTCTTCCATCACACTTGGCTTCATCAGAGTGAGCACTTCAAGAGACCCAGGTAGAATATGAAACAGCCTCAGAAGTTCACACAGGCATCACTTTTGCCTGTTAAAATCCAATTATAGGGCCAGCCTAGATTTTAATGGAAGGAGATTACATAAAAGCATGAAAGCTGGAATGTATAGTTGATTGAGCGGCGCTGGAGTTTGAAACTGGAATGCTGCCCAAAGACCCATGTACTAAAGGCCCCCCAACCCATGGCACTCTTGGAAGGCAAGAAGGAAGGTGTGGCCTACTGAAAAAAATTAAGCCCCCAGGGAGACATTGGACTCAGTTTTTTCTTCTCTCATTTTCCTTCCTGGCAACCATAAAATGAGCAATTTCCTCCATCACACTCCCTGGTCATGTTGTACTACCTTGCCACAGGCCCAAAGCAACAGGGCCAGGCAACCATGGACTGAAACCTTGAGCCAAAATAAAATTTTCCTCCCTTTTAAAATTATTATCTCAGCAGGGCGTGGTGGTGCACACCTTCAATCCCAGCACTCGGGAGGCTGAGGTAGGAGGAGCATTGTGAGTTTGAGGCCAGCCTGGGCTATAACGCGAGCACGAGGCTGACCTGAGTTACATAGTGCAACTCTGCCTCAAAAAAATTAGGGCCAGGAGTTTGGCTCAGTGACTTAAGTGCCTGTTTGGCAGGCGTGAGGCTGTGAGTTTGATCTCTAGTGCCAGCAAAAAAAAAAAAAAAAAAAAAAAAAAAAATTATCTCAAGGATTTCTGTCACAGCAATGGAAAGCTGATTAATATCAGTGGCTATCTTTGGCTACTGCCTATCACAAAGCCTGCTCAACTCCAAAATATTTTCTCCCATTCTGGAATATTTTAAATGTTTTATACTTTGTAGTTGATTTTATTGGAGGATAAAAAGCCCAGGGAATATTGCCAGTCTCCTACTCTAAGCCAACAAAGTTCAGTGTGAAAATATCCAGTCCCTTTCTTCTTAGAGAGAGTGGGAACACTATCAGACAGCCTGTGTTCGACTTTTCGCCTCACCCCACACTATCTCTGAGCTTGAGCTGGTTTTGTAATTTCTCTGATTTTTCAGCTAAAAAGCAGGACTGAAATTATTCACCAAACTGCTGTGAAAATGAAAGTAAAATTTCTACAAAAACAGCCAGGCATGGTGGCACATACCTGTCTTCTAAGCATTCCAGGGACCTGAGGCAGAAAGATCACAAGTTTGAGCCTAGGCTGTAAAAAATGTGGATATTTGGTCTACTCTTCAAGAGAATTTTCGATCCTAGAATTTCCAGCCCTTAACTGCAAAAGACGTTCTGGTCAGTAAATATATCCACCTCACCCTTGGATTCAAGGCAGATGACACTAGTTTTAAAATATAGAGGTAATGTAATTCGTAAAGTGTATACTGAATAAATGGCATGTTTCTGGCCAACATATTTATGGACAGAGGCTAATGGAATTTGGATTTGTGGCATTGGTGAACAGTTTTGTCCTCTGCTTCTTTGGGAAATGACGCAAAATTGCATCATTTGCCTGAAGTTTTTCAGTTCATTACATTGTACCAGTAGGAATTCAATCAATGACAGATTCATTTGAGTGAACAAGCATAACCAAAGCTTTGCAGGCAATCACAATTAAGTCTACTGAGTGAATTCAGAGAAACATGGCAGGCTAAAAATGAATGGGAGGCGGGGATACCAGTTTCTGAGATGGAAGGAGATGGAAGTTCCCAGCATCACTATTCATAGGGAAAAGGCAAACCAGGCTCCATTGATCTTCCAGCAAACTCCAAATGAGACATCTGAAACACTGGAATGTTCAAATTTTCCTAGGATTGGCCTTGCAGTTGGGGTAAGGGAGTAGGGTTTGGGATAGGAGTGAGGTCCCTTAGTAGAATAAGAACTATGTCATCCCTTTGCAATCATGTGCTTGAGTTCATTGTCCCTGAGCCCATGGTACAGAGACAGAGGACTCAGAAAGCTATATCAGTCAGGGGTCTCTGTATCAAACAACAAAACAATTTTCTAGTTAGCCTTAGGATAAAGAATTCTTTGGGAAGTATATAAGGCACAGAAGGGGAAAAGAGAAGGATGGATTTGAAAAAGACAGGTCCTGGGACCTCTGGAAGATCTCGGCAGAAGGAATTACTAAATGATCTTGTCCTGACATCCCCACTAGAAAGACTCAATGACCTTTTTGTTTTCATTCTTTGACTCACTAAGTTCAAAAAAAAAAAAAAAAAAAGACAGGTGAAATTGTTTGCCTGACCCTCGGCAAGAGAAAGGATGGACAACATGATGCAAATTTCTACTCCAATATATCCAATTGGAGAGGGGATAATTCCTCCAAATGAGTGCTTTACCCAAAGAAAGTTAAAAGGTAGTAGACTTCCAAAAACAACGTGCACCAATGACATAAATCAATATGCCCAAACAATCACAACAGTGGTGAAAGGAAAAGCCTTACCTCCAAAGATAGAAAAATCAGGCACAAGGATAATCGTGCTGCTCTAGTGTCAGATAAACCCTCCTGTGCTCAAGAAGCTGAGAAGCAATTTGAGTGACTATAGTGCAAGACAACCCGTGTGAATAGTAGGTTTATTATTACTCTGATCTTCCAGATTGTTATGTTGAGGTGATATCCCAAATACAGAAGCACCCTTTTGCAAAAGAGGATGTCAGCACTACAGGAAAGTCAAGTGTTAATTAGAGCTAATTCTCTTTGCTTTCATGTTAATCTTGCAATGACAACCAGAAACACCAAAACAACACCCGGGATTTGGAGGTAGATTTATTTTACATCGACAGACACTGATTGGGGTCATTCCCAGAACATCAGGTCCTGATCTCTGGTAGTCTAGGGTTTATATGAGATAAGCAAGTAGGGAATACAGAGAGGCAGAATGGCTTGTCAGTTGGGGATTGGCTTATACAATGTGCATCATAGTGACCAGCTGTGTGTCACAGTGACCAGCTGTTTCTAAGAGACAGAAGCAACTGGAACAGGAACTATTACTTGGGCAACTAACCAACTGAAGTATACTGGCTGGTGGGGAGGGGCATTTTTGCTACAATCTCAGTGAGGGGTCTGAGTTTGAGTAAGAAAATGCGCAGGGAAATTGGTGATTTGTGTGCTCTGGAGAAGTCAGGGCAAACACAGGTGAAGGACAAATAAGGTTTAAGAATCCCTGGGTGGAGGAAAATAATTAAAACTAGCTTTGAACCCACTACAGGAGAGAAACACTCTCATCCTCTCCACTAAGGACTAGGGTCCCACTCCTGGACCCAGAACTATGCAAGAGGTCTTGCACCCAAATCACTATTGTTTTTCATCCACATTAGGGCCTAGACAGGTTCCTATGCAAAAGGTCTTGCACCCAAATCACTATCAATAGCTTTCCTATTGAAGTGCCTCTTAGGTTGCTAAACATTGAGAGACTCTCACAGTACAACTGTTTCATAGTGAAGAGACTGCCCATGCCCATATTATATCATTTGTCCTCTGTGATTTTGTTGGTTAGATTTATTCTGAGTGATCTGGCTTTGGAATACCATCACCAAGTCAGGATTCATCTCACATGCATGTAATTCACTTAAGCGCTTAATAACACCCAATGGCTTTGATCATGTCTGTCTCCGTGTCTTTATTTAGCCTGACTGATTTACAACACACTGACTCCAGTCTATGCCTCTGTGGGGTTCAGATAAACAGGTTATAACTAGGACTCATAAACAAACTCAAGGATACCTTGCACTCTACTGGGGCAATGAGAGACTTGAGTAGCATCTGCGAAAAGTTCTGTCGGAGGGCTGTCTGCCAGGCAAGGGCACACCCACTTAGAGGGGAACTGGATCACCCAGGTCATGAAACTGCTTGGATTAACTTGAGGGCTCTCAGCAGAGGACTACATCACTAGTTACATAAAACCTCTTTCCCTTTTCCCCAGTCATACCACAAGAAGCTAAACCAGAAGACAGAAGAGCAAAAGTGAAAGCCCAGGTCAGTGCTGCCTCATGCTGCTCTCCATGAAGGTCCCAGTGAGTGGACCAGACCTGAGCCTTGGGAAGGAAGAGACAGGGATGAATTTTTAAACTGAACTGACACTCATGTGTGCAAGCATCTGCATAAAATGAATCAGTTTTAAGATATGCCCATGACAACCTGAGAGTGTAAAAAAACAATGAAACTGCATATCTCTTTCCATTCATTTATCTTATTGCTCTCTCTACTAATTTAGGAAAACTATTAAAATGATGAGAATGTAGCCTGATGGAATTTGGGCTTCAATTGTTTATATAGTTCATCATGAGGTTAAGAATAATGAGAAAAAAAGAAGCCTCTTGGAAATTAAGCCCCAAATTACAACATCTCTGCAGATGGAGAATTTTAAAATGTTCAATTTGTGACATTAAATCTATCTGTGCCTTACTTTTCCCTATTGGCAAACTCTGTAGATTGTGGAAAAAGAGTGAAAATGAAGGGCTCTTTTTTAGCATCTGCCATCTCTGCACCTAAAGTGCAGCAGTAATATTCTCATTTGTGAAAGGAGGGGACTGTGTTCATCCTCACATGCTGTTCTGGCTCCAAATTCTAAGAAATTTACTGCTGCTCAGAAGCATGGCTGTTTCTCAAATGCTCACATACAGGCTAAGAGAGCAAATGTACCACAGGGTCACCATCTGGTACTATAGTCACTTAGCTAGGGTTGTACGTTGTTTAATGACTAATTGGCTACTAATAGTGAAATTCCCCAGAGTCATTTTATTCTAGACAAAGAAACACATTAGCTGAAGTTTGCCACTAAGAACTGTGTCCTTCATATACTATCTGGAAATGAGTAACTTCATTTTACTGCTGGGCAAAAATAGAAGATATAGACCTAAAATATTGATAGGTAGCAATAAAGTTTAAAAAGTCTACACACAAATGACCCTATTAAGTCTAAATTATGAGACCTACTGGATGCCATTGTTGGGAATTCTATGGCAAGCCACTTCTTTCTATTTCTTTAAATCAGTTATATATGTGAATGCGTGCATATTTCTGTTTTGTGAAAAATGAACAGAAGAATTTGAAGTGCTATTTTAATCACTGGAACTTTAGGTTTCATTTCAACAGGATATATTTAGCATAAACCATTGAAGTTCTGCATTTCTCCTGAAAGTTGATAAGCACATTGTGTTGGGTTTGTTGGCAAGAAGCCTATAATTAGTATTTGTTTTAGTTTCTGAATATGATTTCTTCTAAAAAAAATGCATCAGGTCATATTTACAAAGAAAAATTGGCCAAGTTTTTAAAAATTAAAGGATAATTAATGTTTCGCTGGGATTTTCCTGTCTTGTCATGTAACTGCTGCTTAGGAAGAGCAATGATGTATCCCGGTACAGTTGCTGCCTAGTGTGGGTGAAGCTGGAGCAGGGGTCAGGCAAGGGGAATTCACTGGCATTTATCCTAGGTGGATTTCTGATACCTGAAACCACTCATTTCCATTCCCATTACAGTACTCAGCTATTTTTAGAGTGAAAAAAAACTTGAGACTTAACCTCAGAGGTTAAATTTACTGATGGATGCGAAAAAGGAGAGTGGAAATTCTCTTTCCACTCAAAACACATCATCAGTTTTAAGACATTGACCTCAATGAGAAAAGAACATAAAGAAATGACAGAAAAGAGACACAAGGGGAGGAGTTTGAAAGCTGGCTCTGATCCTTGGCTGAATTCCATTTGGCCTGTGGGGCAAGCTTCCAGATCTGATTTGATTTAAAGCTGCAACAGTGAAAATGCAATAAGGTATTACAAACATTTAATGGTAATGTTCTGTATTAAAAGATGGAAGCAGGATGGTTTATGGTTCCCGATGAGCAGACAAAGTATTTTAAAAAGAGGAAGTTATCATTATGACCCATGTTTCCCAGACTCTACCCAATAACAGTGCAGGCAAGGGGAGGCAGGGACAGAACTAGGTTTTGATTGAGGAATTTGTTATTCAGATTTGCCTCCAACTCACCTGTCTTTGAATGGCTTTCTTCTCTTAGGTGTTCTTCTCTCATAATAAAGTCAAAAACTTAAAGATTGTCTTGCTTTTTCTTGGTTAGAATCAAAACTCAGAATATTTGCTGTGGTTAGAGGATAATTACTAACTAGAGCTATAGTAGTTGTTGGTTATTTTGTGCTAAAATCGATGGTTGCATGCTAAATTGTCTTGTGCTCCCAGTGATATCATCTCCGGTGACTCAGGTCTCTACACACATGCGCTAACGCACACACACATATGCACCCTTTCCACCCCTACTCCCAGAACCTTCATTATGCTCAGTGGCCCTTCTGTGATAGTATTTAGGTTATACAGGGGTGACCTGTGCAAACCTTTTGTATCTTCCCTACTTTCTCCCCTTTCTCTTCCACCAAGATGAGTTTCCCCTTGGATCTCCGAGGTCAGCTGACTTCAGTGACCACTTTGACATATGGGAGTTATTTGTGTTAGATGATTTGAAAAGAGAAGGAGTTAGAAGAGTTTCTATGTCTACCGTTTCAAGAGGCTCCATGGACCACGTCCACATGGACCCACCTCTTCTCCACCACCTTTAGGATTCGCCTGTCAGGATGTTCTCTTGCACCCTTCCCCAGACCAATGGCTGTTGGCATTCATCAGCATGACTACAAGTAGTCACATGAGTGATTCTGCCTAGAAGACAGACTGCTCCAAGATGACTTGTCACCACCAGTAGGACCCTGCAATATGCTTCTAGTAAAGTGTGAAAGGGGTGTGATCTAATGGTAATGAACTCAAGAGTGGCGGGGGGCAGTTAGTAAGGCCTGTGTATTCAGATTCCTCTGGGACTCTCAGAATCTTTGAAGATTTTCTCCTGGATACAGGGAGGGAAGCTGTCACATGATGGATTTATATCCTACTTCAGGGAAGATAGGCAGTGTGGGCAGGTCAAAAAGAACTTCCTGCTCCTGCTGTTTTCTCAAATGCCAAGGGGCCACATTCCTGAGCTTTATTAATGATGAGAGCTTTCCAGTTCGAGGAAGCCTGGCTATCTCCAAACACAGTCGTTCTGAGGTTTCCTCCTTTTACTGGGTCGGAATCCTTGTAAAAAGATTGCTCCCTTGGAGTAACCCAAGTACAATTCCACTCTCAGCCACCTGACAGAGATACTACTTCTTCCTGCCTCCTCTCTGGCTTATCTTTCTCTTCACCTCCCCTGCTCATTGTTACTTCAGAGTCTGCCAGCAGAAAGTGTCAGCAATGCATGCCTGATATCCCAGCTCCTTGAGAGGCTGAGGCAGAAGGATCACAAGTTGGAGGCCTGGGTGACTTAGTGAGACTCTGTCTCAAAGTAAAATTTAAAAAGATCTGGAGGTGTAGCTCAGTGGTAGATTGCTTGTCTAGCATGTGTGATGTCCTGGATTCAATCCCCAGTACCACACCCACACACAGAATGAAAGGAAGAAAGAAAGGAAGGAAGGAAGGAAAAAAGAAAGAAAGAAAGACAAGGAAAGAAAGAAAGAAAAAACCAGATGAAGGCTGTGGGGCTCAGGCCAATGGTTCAGAGAACCAAGCATTACTAAGGCAGTAATGGGGTTGGGGCCCTTTTGAGTGAGCTGGGAAAGGTGAAAGCAAATTGCTCACGGTCCCTAGCTTACAATGATTTGACTTAGGATGATTTGACTTGACACAATGGTGCAAAACATTCCTTAGAAACCACACTTAGGACTGAGTTTATATCTACTGCAGGCTAGTGGTATGTTGCATGATCCTCTTTCCTGAGGCTGGGCAGTAGCACAGAGTCCAGTCAGGCCTTGATCACAGATGAAGGACTGATATTCCACAGGTGTGTCCATCCCAGGGCCCATAGGCCCCATGTGGCTTTGCATAGCTAGTAATGAGACCCCCTGAGATTGTTGACTTGTAACATCATTGTGTGATTTTAAGCAGTATTTTTATGACTAAGTTGGGACTTGCAGCAGGTGACAACTGAAAGCTTTGCAAGGTCAGGGCAATGCAGTGCTATCTCTGCCTGCTGTGCACACTACACGGTGGCTAGGTGGAGACCCACACATAGCAGGGGTTAATGTTTTGTGCACCTTAGCAAGTAAAATGGGTTGATTATGGATAATAGTATCTTGACTTTCCTACCCATATTTGTACCTATAAACACAGTTGCTTATTTGTATCAAACAGACATATAAGTTTTCTCATTTAATTATTAAACACAGGCAACCACTTCCATCGCCTCAGCCATTGATGCATTAGTTTCATAAAAAGGTCAAATATCCCATTGCTTTTATCTTTCTATTGACCTCCTTTTTAACTGTTTTACCAAAAATGTTTTAAAAGTAAGTTTTGTCACTTATATACATTACATATTATATATTTTATATGTAGCCCTGGACAATTCCTCTCCTAGGATTATGGCCCAGGCAAGCCAATAAAGGTTGGACACACATGCCATACAGTGTACTGTGTTTTTTGACTTATGACCTGCCATGGCTTTGACCAAGACAGAACCCTTTCAGAAGCTGAAGAGCAACTGCACAACTCTTGACTTCTGAAATTGAGAATAAATTCATGGGTTCTGGGATCCTAGAACTGTTCTAGCAAATGCTCCTGTTCTTCCCCTGTAGGGCAGCTGAGGACTGGCTCAGGTATCACAGCCTTCCCTGTACATGGGAATCACCTGACATTCTAGTTTAGCTCTAGAATGACCCCCAGAACTCTCGCGCTCAAAGGGAGAGGTGCAGGAAGGGGATTGGACCGTGGGGGCACTATACTCACAGTAGAATCGTCCACTGATGATGAGTTCAGATCTGAGTGTGCTGTTAGGTGAAAAGGCCTGACTAGAAGTCAGTAACTGTGGATGTAACCTGTATGAGCTCTTCCTCCCCAAATCCTCCCTTGGTTCTGCTTCCAGGCCACCATGACATGAGACGCTTTCCTCTGCTGGACTCTTTCCACCTGGGAGCCAGCCTGATCATGGACTGAAAACATGAGACCAGATGAACATCTCTTGTAAATTGTGGGTGTTGGGTATTTTGTCCCAGGGATGAGAAAGTGGCTAAGATACCTGGGAAGCTCTTAAACAGTATGGATGAGATATTGCTGCAAATCAGTTAAATCAGAAGCTCTGAACTGAGCCAAGCTGTTGCTAATTAAAGATATTCCTCATTGATTCAAAGGTACAGTCAGGCTTAAGAATTGACTTCGACTATAATTATCAGTTATTTTAGTTAATATTGCTCAATTATTAGGGCTTTCCTTACTGTCTGGATGAAGCTGGAACCTGACTATAGGTAATAATTGTCTCAATCAGTTTTTGTTCCTAATTCTTATTAAAGAGTTCCAGTATGTTATTAGGGTCTCCTGCTCAGAGGCACTTCTAGGCTATAGTGGTCTAAAAGATGTATACTCTGAATTACACTTTCACTCGGGGAAATGATTTGTTGGTAAAAGTGCAGGTTGTGGTGTCCTTTTCACATAGGGTCCCTACACTTGGATAAATGGAGTCACTTGGTTGTTTATGAATATTTTATAAATGCCACTATAATACAGATAATATGAATGAAACTGATTAACAGAAAAGAAAGAGAGATTTACTTCTTTCATGCATGGTATGAAAGAAGTACTTTTTTTTTCCCTCTGAGCAAAAGGACAAAGTGAAGGGTCTGGTTCCATTCTGTTTTAGTGAGATGGAAGTTGACAAGGCAAAGATATGCAGTGGAGATGTCTTTTACTGTTCTTCCAGTTTTGTTCAAGCCAAATCCTCATTCCCAACTTTGTTGTCCAGGGTTTCACTTGGGCTTTTAGCTTCTGTCTTTAGGCTTTGAGGTCTTTTTCCCACCTCCTCTCCTGGGTCCCTCAGCTGCATTCTGTCTGTGTTCCTAAGCGTTGCATTTTCCCCCTTTCACCTCCAAGATTTCCATCTTTGCTTCCGTCTTCAAAACACAGAGGTCACCTTGCCATTATTATCTAGTTTATCTTATATTATCGTTACATTTCAAGAAACAGTCATAGCCTTTACATGGATTTTTCTGGCATCTTTGAACTCTTCGAAATTACAGATACCAAAAATGTTCACACATCAGCTTTAAAATTCACAAATAAGTTTGCAAAGTTAAGTTGGGTTCCTGCCACTCGAAGGACTGTAGTGCCTTTCTCATGACTCTGAAAGATCTGAGGCAGTGGCATGGTGGGGAAACTTCGGGGTTCTACAGCCTCTTCTTTAATAGCATCTTCCTTTAGGTTATTACACTACTCTCGTTTTATTCATGAAGAAACAGAGACTTGGAATGATTTATTATCTCTCCCCAAATCAGTCTGGAGAGTCAGACTCCAGACCCCTAAGTCCAAGAAATGATGGGTTACAAGGAAGAGTACAGGCCTCTTCCAAACCGTAAAACACTGCGCGTCCTCCACAGGAGCCCTCTATTTAAATCACAGTTTCATGATGCTGCTCTCACTGTAATGAAGAAAACAGAGAAGGCCCAGCTGGGGCTGGGAAAATGCCTTATGAGCTTCCCGCCTGCTCCGCACAGGGAAAACCACGGCCCCTCCCCCGCGCCGGGCGCGCCCTACTGCGGCTGCGCGGCCTGTCGCGCGGCGGGGGCGGGCCGAGGGCTCGAGGCCGGCGGGGGCGGGAACGCGGAAGGCGCTGGGTTGCGGCGTGGGGCAAGGGCCGAGCCGGGGGCGGGGCCGGCCGGGGCGTGCGGGCGTCGGGTTGGCAGGTGCGGGGCGGCTACGCTGGGCCCAGGGCAGGAGCAGAGGCTGTGACGGCGCGAGGCCTGAGAGGAGGCGACGCGGCGCAAGCGGCGGCGATGCTGGAGACCCTGCGCGAGCGGCTGCTGAGCGTGCAGCAAGATTTCACCTCCGGGTGGGTACGCGGTGGGCGGCCGGAAGGGGCCCGAGGGCGCTGCCGACCGGGACGGCCCTGTCTTGCGCTTCTGCGCCCCGCATCTTCCCGTCCTGCCCCGTCCCATCCCGTCCCGTCCCGCCGAGGAAAATAACGAACTTCCCGGCGTCGGTGCGTCCGGCGGCGCAAAGTAACTTTGGTGTCACCGACTGGCTCCAGCTAACCACCCGGGATGCGGGGACCCTCCCCGCCCCTCCAGGGGACCCCGGCCGCGCCGCCGCGGCCCTCCAGCGCCTCGGGACACCTGCGGGCTTGCTATCCCCGGGGACCGGGCTTGGCGGCCTAACCCGGCGACGCTGCCTGCCTCCCCTCAGCCGGTCTGCCTTTGCCCTGCTTCTGCGCCACGGGGGGCGGAACTGGGCAGACGAAGCGACAGAACTGTGGCAGTGCCGTGCCTGCCCGGTGACCAGGAGCTTCCCAGTGTTAGCGTTTCACACTCCCCGGGGTCGCACGGGATCGCTCCGGAACCGGCACGTCCGGGCGTGGCGTTGCTTCCCAGGTGATTTCAACCTGCGGCCAAGTTGGGGAGTGAGACCTGGCGCCAGGCCGCCAGGCGGTTCACTTTGGTGCCGGCAGATTTCTGCAAGTTACTCAGACTGTCTTCATTTCACTGTTTCTGCAGCTATAAAATGGGGATAATGCTGGTCCTAGAGGAGTTGTGGAGAGAATTGATGAAGAAACATGGAAAATTGGCGGCAAGCACGGTGTCACTATTGTTATTCATGCTTAGCTCAATTTTCTGTTTACTTTGAAAAGGTGTCACCTTTAGTTTACAAATGTTTTAGGACACTGAGGGCGTCTCAGTCATGCTGTTTTAAATTCCTAAGGGGAAAGATGTGAAACTTTTTACTTCAGAAGAAAAACGTTTGCCTATTAAGTAGTAGCGAACTAGCAAATGATTCAGCTCTTACCACGTGTAAAGCATCTGTGATAATTTAGTTTATTTTAAAGACTGTTAACAACGAACTGGATGTGGTTGCACATGCCTGTAATTCCAGCACTGTGAAAGGCTGAGGCAGGAGGATGGCAATTTCGGCACAGCCTGGGCAACTTTGCCAGACCGTGTCTCAAAGTGCTGGGGATGTAGCTCAGTGTGAAGGCCCTGGGTTCAGTCTCCAGTACCTAAAATGTGTGTATGTGTATTAATTATGGATGTTCAGGAGTCATTGATGGGTGTGCTTACATTGTTTTCTTCCTATAAATTTAGAAAAAGTTACTTTTCAGAGTATACAATTTTTAAGAAGTGCTTTATGTTACAGTGACCTACTTGTAGCAACTAGCCCATCTGGGTACACTCATTTCCCTTGCTTAAGGAATTCCTCAGTGGCAGTGCCCCTTTTTGGGTAATTACTGTAACTCTAGGTCCTGTAGCTGCTTCTGAACCCCTTGTGCTCCTGAACTTTGGATAAGAAGGCTTCCTCCCTAGAAGTGTGGTCTCTGGACCAGGCCCAAACCATCTGGGGAGATCTGAGTAGCTCTAAAGGGAGAGGGACTGAGGGGACCTGGTCAGAACTCTTAAGGAACTGACTTCGTAAAGAAGCCATAGTCTGGGGCCAGTTTAGAATTAGACATCCTGAGAAGATCTCACTCCACGCAGGTCCTTTGTTGCCTTCCACTTTGCACTGGTCACTTTGAGCTGACAGACCACCTGACCATCAGTGTATGACCTGGCAGGGAAAGAACTCTGCAAGTGATGTCTGTTTTGTAACTGGTAGACAGCTCTAAACTCTGATGTTCACATCAGGTCCTCAATTTCCTGTGATTCTTAGGAAAAAAAAAAAAAGCCCACTTAATCCATTGTAATAAACGCTTCCATATTCAACTAAGATGAGCCTGTGTTTCACATTTGAATATTTTTGTCCTGCTGAGGAAAGATGAAATTAAACGCTGCACTGGTGTATTGTGAAGGTACTGAGGCAGTAGCCTTCCAGAGCTATCACACTGGACCTGGTGTTCCTGTAAGACTGCGGCAGAGCAAGCATTCAGTAGCCAGCACGGCTGAACATTCGATGTTCAGATTGCCCTGAGCAATGGATCCATGGCCTTGTGAATTTCCGGGTTCCTTTGGCATGACTACTTTTGCTCCTGCAGCTACACAGAGCAACATCCTCTTTTCACTGTGTTGTTCATTTTCAGTTTCTGAAAATTCATGAATCCAGAACTTAATTCCAGGAAAACAATCAACCAACTTCCCTCCTTCTAGGTGAAACTGGACTATTCCTGATCACCCTCGTAACAGAATGTCACCTTAGTGGTTAAAACTAGTGCAGCGAACACAGTAACTTTCTTACTTAGAAATAAAATGCAGTAAATCAGGCATGGTGGAGTATGCCTGCCTGTAATCCTACCACTTGGGAGGCTAAGGCAGAAGGATTGCCGTGAGTTTGAGGCCAGCCTGGGCCACATAATGAGTTCAAGGTCAGTCTGCATTACATAGCAAGACTCTGTCTCAGAAAACAAACAAACAGGAGTAAAATTCTGCTTACATTTGCGGGATAGATTACTGATGATCCGGCGCCCAGGCTTCTCCAGGGATATGTGGCCCTTTGGTTTTTGCAGTGCTGGGGATTGAACCCAGGCATTTGCACATGCTAAGAAGCACTCTTATCACGGAGCTGTGTTCCCAGCCCCTTGTGAAACTTCTGTAAATTTTTATTCATAGTAACAATTATGTCACTACTGAAACAAACTTAATACTGTGATTAGAGCACATTCTTTTGGCCCTAAAATGGACGGTGGTCCAGCCCAAAGGCCTTAGAACTGGCAGGCTTTGGTATCTGGCCTCAAACAGATCTTTCTCCTCACCGAGTTCTCATTTGACTTGACTCAATTTTTAGATTCTTTTGGAGGTTTCACTCACAACTTCCATTTTTTAAGGGATTAACTTGAACTCTGAGGGAAACCACCAAAGCACAGAATTCACTTGTGTCTTTGGTTTTTACCTTTGGGGCAGTTATGACCAAAAGCCTCAAGACTGAGGTGTTCAGGCACACAAAACCTTTCAGGGAACTGAAAATCAGATTTACCAGAGGGTTACAGCTGCCTGTCACAGGCTGTCATTTCTTGTGTGTAATGCTTTGGGTTCCTATGGTTAGGAATGAAAAATCTGTTTATTTCGTAACTAAGTATTGCCCCCTCAAAACTATCACTGTCCCCAACCTCTACCCCTGTCTAAAAGCATTTTCTCCCCCCTCCTCCCATAATTTCAAAGCCTGCACATAGGAGAGGATCCAATAATGGAATTCACATTGTGGAGAAGTTCTACCTAAAATGTCGACTTTTCCAGAATTTTTCTTCTTTCATAAGATGGAGAGCCCATTTGTATTCAACCTGATAAAATAAATATTTTCTGAGTTTCTGCTAAGTGCCAGATACCAGATTAGGTGCTCAGAAGTGTCCTTTTTCATAGAAGTTTAAAGGTTTGAAAGGCCATATGCAGTTTCTCTTTTTCTTCTACTCAGCGGGTGTATATTGGGCTGGCTCCTAGGGCCACCATGTTGACTGAAACACGAGTTCCTCAGAGCAGAGGGAAGTGCATGTTGAAGACATCAGTAGTGTGGTCATGCGAACCCAGAGGAAAGTCCGTAATTTGGATACAGTTACACAAGGCTTCAAAGAGGAGGTGTCTTCTAAACTGGGCTTTGAGGACTTGGGAGGGATTATGATAGATTTGGATAAGGGCATTTCAGAGATGAAGCTGGAAAGGAATTCATTGTCTGATACTAGAATATCCTTAATGCTTTGCTTAGTTACTTTAATTTATCAAATATTTATGGAGTACTTGCTTTGTGGCAGTCACTGTTCTAGGTGCTGGGGATTTAGCAGGTTACAACCAGACAGCATTAAGATTCCTGCACTCATCCTCGTGGCCGGAGGGGAGTATCTTTGGAGGTTCTAAGTACTGTGGCTGAAACTCAAGCTAAGGGGGGAGAGGCCTGCACATATTTCTGGAAAAATATTGCTGTATTCTGCAAGAGTAACTTGGGAGGCAGTGATGAGAAGATTGGGGACAGGGAACAGGGGGATGAGGCTGTAGTTGTGGGCCAGGTAAGAGAAGATGAGGCAATGCTGATAGACATTTAGAAGAAAGGATGTGACAAGCAGTGGCCAGTTTGTCAACAGTGAGACGTGGGAGATGAAGAGGATGCAGAAATTGAGAATGTTGATTTTGGAATATTTTAGATAAATGGTGGCTTACACTAACATAAAACTGAGTTTGAAGGAGAAGGAATGTTTGACAGTGAATTTGACATCAAAGCAGTTGGAAATTGAAGACATTCAGAAGAGAGGTCAGACTTAAGTGGTATATTTGGGATTAATTAGGGGAAAGATAGACTGAATTCTCTTTTCTGAGTCTGGGTGTTTTTATATTGATTTCTCAAGCTTTAGAGCTTAAGGATCATTTTCACTTCGGCCTGTGATTATTGCTTTTGCTATTCTGATTGTGTGTGTGTGTGAGAGAGAGAGAGGATTGATAAACACCAACGTGGAAGATATAGTAGCTTAGATTTGGATTTACAAACAGTTTAAGGTTAAAGTAATGAAAGCATGAACATAGTTTAAAGGAATTGAGTCTTATGACAAAATGTGCCGGCTCATGTTTTTGTGGTATTTTAAAGCAATCATCCTCACCTTTCCTAATAGCTGCTGATGTAGGCAGTTGGAAATTGAGGTACACACAAAGGAAATACCACTCAGGTCACCCCACGTGGTTGAGTCAACCAGAAGATCTCATCAATCACTGTAGTGTGCTGTGCATCTTTCAGTTATCATCATCTTTTCAAAGCAGTTTTGCAAATTACCTCCATTTCTTAGTAAGAGGCCTCCATTTTAGTATTTTCTCCAGAGCTTGAAGAAATAAAATATGCTGATGTCAAATTAAGGCACATCTTCAGAACCATCTAAAAATAAAATTTTTGAACTGTTAAAATGAATTTGAGGTTTCTGTTGTGAATGTGAAAGTATGCATTAGTCGTCATTATTGAAAATAATCGTCGTACTCAAGTCTCTATGTTAATGTACTCTTGTAGCTGTGCTGATGTCTTCCAGGGGGCGTATGGTGTTAGGAAGAAGATTGAAATCGGCCAGGGAAAGCTGTTGCTAGGAATTAGTGTATTATCAACCTCTTTTTATTTCAGGTTTCTCAACCTTGTTAATAGCGATAATTTTTATTATACATTTCATTTGAATAAGCGCTGTTTCCTAGAATGCCACCAAAATCATATCTAGAATTTTATTTAATTCTTGGCAAATTTTTATGATTGAGTGTACCACTACCATCTTATATTTGAGAAAACTGGGGTATTCTACTGGATCAGTATTTCCTTCCCAATGTGGCAGACACTGTGGGATATTAGACTACGGCTGAGTTGCCAGCAAACAATCAGTGTGAGAAACTTAAAATTTGTCAGAAGAAAAATGGTAGACTGCTGGGTGTGGTAACATACCTGTAATCCCAGTAATGTTCTGGGGAAGCTGAGGTAGGAGGATTGCCAAAAGTTCAAGGCCAGGCAACATAGTGTATTCAAGACCAGCATGGACAATGTAGTGAGATCCTGTCTCAAAAAAAAAAAAAAAAAAAAAAAAAACCCAAAAAATAAAACTGGTAACTACTTTCATTTGACTTCCAGGTTTTAAGGATGTATTTCTGTTTTTTTAAACTTTATTTTAATGTATACCTAACCTCATTTTTTTCATCTTAAAATAAGAATAGTGATGGTTTAACCTTATGTCTTTTTCTCTCCTGAGCTTTCGTGGTGGTTTCCAATATCCCTGGAGCTACTTTGTTTTCTCCAATAATTTCATTTCTGAATTTTGGCTCATCAACAATTTATTTGGAGAAGATATGAGAAAAGAAACTTTCAAAAGACCATTTTTGTTGTTAAAATTTTTTCAACGTTTCAGATGTACACAAAAATCAAAACTGTAATCTCATGTATCCATTACACAGTTATAGCAATTTTCAGGTATTTCCACATTTGCTTTGTGTTTTTCTTAATTTATAAAGTAAATCTCAGACTTGTCTCTTGTACATTCATTTGCTTTGCTGAAAAAGAGAAGTTATTACATCAATGCAATGCTAGTATTATAGCTAATAAAATCAACACTAATTCCTTGATGTTATCAATTATCCAGTCCATAATGAGATTTTGTTGGTTCTTAGAAATATCTTTTTACAGCTGGCTTGTTGAAATCCACATCAAATAAGTTCCACACGTTACATTTGGTTAAAGCCCAATTTTTAGAACAGATGGTGGTTAAGGAGCCACATGGGGAAGCTCTTACTGAATCTTCTAGCAGGTTTATTTTCAGCTTCCTGTAACATCCTTTCCCCTATTATCCCAAACTTTTTTTTTCCTTTTGTTTTGTTGGGGAGGTGGTGGTGGTGATAAAAGAGGGAGTCCCAAACTGAGTCTGTTACAATTGAGAAATCACAGATTTATTTTAGAAATACGTATTTGAAATGCCAACCTAGAGATTTGCTAGATCCTATGATAAGAGTGGTCCAGAATGTGAGTTCGATCCCCAGTACAAAAAAGAACAAAAGGAAAGGGCTGGGGATTTAGCTCAGCGGTATAAGCGCCTGCCTGGCAAGCAAGAAGTTCTAAGTTCAGTCCCCAATACCAAAAAACAAACAAACAAGCAAACAAACCAGTGGTCCAGAAAGGATCTTAGCAATTCCCTTTGACACCTAACTGTGTAGTGTCTTGAAGCACTAAATCCTAGAAGCATTTTGGGTGTGATGCGTTGCTGTGTATAACTGTCCTGGGAAGATACCTGACATGTAATGACAGAATTCCTTTCTCAGATTTGGAGTAGAAATAGTAAAGCATGGTTGTACAAATATCCTTCCCTAGCATTTGTTTAATTCTTATTTAAACTGGATTTACTAGTTTCCAAGATACACTTGGAAATTTATATTGTTTCTCTGGGATGGATTAAATTTTTATATACTTTCCTAAACTCATCTAGAGAGATACACACAAATTAGTTTTATATTAAAGAACTGCTGAAATCTTTGAGGACTGTAGAGAAATTAATCTCATCGATACTTTACAAAATTCTTTGTACAAAATAGAAATTACAATTTGGTTAAACACAAATTTTGGTCAGAAGTCCCCTTCTTGTGCTTGGCTAGGCATTATTGACAAAAAAGGATAGAATCTTGTGGCAAGGCCTGTATGTAGAGTTGTGCAGGTGGCACACCACAATCCAGGAATGAGGAATGCATTCAAGAGTAGGTTCGTGCCTTAGAACAGGTGGGGGCTTTAGTGTCTTGAGGAAGAACTCTGTCTCTATAGATACTAGAATTTGTTGAATTAATTAATTGTTTTGGAACCAGGAATCAAACTCAGTGCCTCAGGCTTGCCAGGCAGGCACCACGCCACTGAGCCATACCCCTGGTCCCTGTTGAATTAATTTAAAAGAACATGTACAGCATTATCTTATAGATGTCTCATACTCTCATAGTCTCATTCACTTATTGCCAAGCTCTGTTACCTGAAGAGTCTACAGTCGACTGAAAACTGGGCCAGTGAAGTGAAAATAAATTAGTCTGTGAACATTGTACTTTGTTTCAAAGAGCCTGTGAGTTTTATATGTGCAGTGTTAGCCAGTTTATGTTTTCTAGTGTAATCCTTTTTTCTGATTTTTTGAGATAAGATCTTGCTGTGTAGTCCAGGCTGGCCTTGAACTCGTTGTGTAGCCCAGGCTGGCCTCAAATTCATGACAGTCCTCCTGCCTCAGCCTTCCAAGTGCTGGGTTTACAGGCGTGACTCTCTAGTCTAGTCCTTTAAAAACAGCACATAGAAGGGAAGGAGGCTGGTACAGTAGAGCAAATAGCTAGCACAAGCAGTGTGTGATCATGATGACCAGCTGACCAATAGCAAAGAAGAAATTTAGTAAAAATAGAAAAAGCGCCCAAATAAACACAGACTCACCAGAGATTGATTTCAGGTTAGCAAATGAAGATGTACTCCTAGGTCAAGGCATCTGAAGAAAGTTCTGTCTGGCTACAAAGCAAGGTATAAACAGGTGTTTATAATAACAACCCAGAATTAATGTTAAATGGGCCACACCAAATCCTTTTAATGGAAAAAATTTGCAGAGTGTTTTAGGAAGCTCTTTTTAAATAAAGTTTTAATAATGTAAGTGCTTAAAGATATTTGAGTGCCTGGGACAGTATGTACTTACTAAGTTACGCTACTTTATTTTTGTATATTTATCTTTGTTACCTCTCAAATTCACTTATGTGAACTACTACTTTCTCTAATGCTAATCAGATTATCTTAGTTACTTTTCTTGCTGCTAAGACAAAATACCCTCACCCCAAATTAAAGGAGGAAAGGTTAGCTCACAGTTTGTAGAAGTTTCAGTCCATAATCGCCTGTCTCCAAGACAGAGTGCTGTAACAGAGGGGCATCACAGAGGAGAAACAGTTCATGGCAAGCAGAAGGTTATTAAAGCAGGCAAGCAAGGGACAATCACAGCTCTTTCTATCCCTAATATCTTATCCAGGCTACTTAGGTGGTAACACTCACACCCTTAATCCCAGTGCCCTTGATCCTAGCATTGCACCATGAATCAGTTTTAGTACCATACACTCTAGATCCAGCTACCTCTGAAAAACCCCATCTGTGATTTCATGAAGTTTGTGGGGGACATCTAGACACAAGCTATAACATATAAATTAAGGTTTTTATTTTTTTCTCTGCTGACATTTAGCAATTGTTTCTTAAGAGGTTTTAGAAAATTTAAAGTAAAAATTGCTACCAATTTTCCATTTATGATCATAGTCTGACATATAGTAAACAGTCAGATATTTTTTGTCTTAGAGATGCTTAATTCTTGCTTTAAAAAAATTAGTTTATGGCACCTAGAACTGTAGCAGTTGTGAAAACTTGTGGTTGAACATCTCCTGACCTGTAAAAATATATTTTATGCTTGTTGAATTATAGGCTGAAGACTTTAAGTGACAAGTCCAGAGAAGTGAAAGTCAAAAGCAAACCCAGGTAAGTTCGTGCTAAGATTTTAATTTAACATACATTGAATTTCGTACAACTTTTGGTTGTATACAAAATTGTAACGTTACCCTGGGTTTTAGATTGAGTATAGTACATCTGACTGCAAAACAATTTGTTGATTCTAAATTGGTATCATAGGAAATTCTTCTGATAAAATTGTGAGTTGGTTGAAAAAATGCAGTGTATTGTGTTTTAGTCTGTGAGAAGAGAGAGCTGTTATTTGGTCACAGTTAACTTTTTACATGTGTATATTAAGACCAGTGTAAATGGCCTCCATTATTGAGAGGCAGGTGAATAATGAAACAGGACTTGGCAAGTGAGTTTCCCAAGCTGTGTCACATGTTTTACTATGAAAATGCCAGAATTGTGCATTTTCCTAAGTTTTTTTGTAAAGCAAAGTGACCAAATTTCACTTTCAACCCAGAGATAGTGGCCTTGATCATGCGTATTTATTCTCTTTATCTAACGTGGTGCTAAAATGCTTTTTGTGTTATTGTGTGCTAAAAATACAAGTCTGCAGGACAAGGGGACAGATGAAATACTGCAGAATATTAACTCAGAAAAAAATACATTTTTCTAAAAGTTTAGGTAAATTGTCATTAGTTGTTTCAAGTATCTTACCATTGCCAATGACAGAGTTCTTGTATGTAACTTTTTTAAGTTGTCTAAACTGGAAACAGTTTTAATAAAACAAAATGTTTCTTTCAGCAGGACTGTTCCTTATTTGCCAAAGTACTCTGCTGGACTAGAATTACTTAGCCGGTAAGTGTTTGCCTTTAGAAAGCAAGTTAATGTCTAAAAATACCATATAATTTTAAAGGTTAAAAACCTTAAAACCTGTCCAAAAATATTTTATAATTTTTAAAATATTTTATAATTTTAAAGATAAAAATGTTAACAACACCCAAATTTTACCTTGTAGTAGTGACTGGAAAGCATTACTTACTCTTTTCCTCTTCACTGGTTGGTTAGTCCAAAGGCTAGACTTTGGACAGATACATCATTATTGTACTTACTAGTTGGTACTTTATTATATGTATTTATTATATATATGGTTTCTTTGCAAGAAAATCAATTCAGAAGTTGAGTTCTCAATTCGTTTTCGTATTTTGACTCTTTAATTTTCTACTAGTTATTTTCTAATTCATTCCTGTTAAGTGCATTAATATTAAAAGGTATGGTTTACTTAGACATGAAAGCAAAAGCACAGGCAACAGAGGAAAAAATAGATAAATTGGGCAATGACCAAAATTAAGCCCTACTGTGTTTCAGAGAATACCATCAAGGCTGGGCATGGTGGTGCACAACTATAATCCCAGCACTGCAGAGGCTGAGGCAGGAGAATGGCTGGGAGTTGAAGGCCATCCTGGGCTCCATAGTATGTTCAAGGCCGGCCTGAACTACATAGCTAGAGCCTGCCTCACACCAGACACACCATGAGAAAAGTGAAACAGCCACCATGGAATAGAGAAAATATTTGCAGGTCATAATTTGAGGAATATAGAGAGAACTTTTGTAACTCAACTGTAAAAAGACCACCTAGTAGCCAGTTGTGGTGCTGTGCATCTGTCATGTTTGTACTCTGGTAGCCCGAGACAAAATGCTCATAAGTTAAGAGTGTAGCTTGGGCAATTTAATGACTTAGCAGACCCTATCTCAAAATAAAAAGTAACAAAAAGGACTGGGAATGGTGTGAAGAGTGTGAAGGCCCTGGGTTCAGTCCTTAGTATTTAGGGGAAAAAAGACAACCCAGTGAAGAACTAGACAAAGGATTTAAATAGGCATTTATGTAAATTAAAAACACAGAGCCAGGTATGGTGGTGCATGCTTGTAATCCCAGCATTCAGGAGGCTGAGGCAGGAGGATCTGTGTGAGTTTGAGGCCAGGCTAGGCTACACAGGGGTTAGGGTTAGGGTCAACCTGAACTGTATAGCAAGACCCTGTCTCAAAAAACACAAAACCACAATGAGATACTACTACATACTTATTGGCATCTTAGTATTCTAAAAGATACACTGTACCAAGTATTAGTAGGGATCTGGGGGTCCTTTGGGGGATGCAGTCCTGGTGCACATATGCAATAGTGTAGCCACTCTGGAAAAAAATTGAGTAGTTTCTCTGAAAGTTAGATATAGCTGGGTGTGATGGTATGTGCCTGTAATCCTAGCATTTGGGAGGCTGAGGCAGGAGAAGGTCAGTATGGACTGCATAGTAAGACCCAGGCTCAACGAGAAAAAAAAAGGTAGCTGTAAAATTATCATGTGACCTGGCAATTTGACTCTTAAGAGAATTGAAAGCATATATCCATGTAAAACTTTACCACTCATAATAGCCAAAAAGTAGAAAGAGCTTGTGTTCAGCTGATGAATAAACAAGATGTATATATAGTGGGTGAAATTTTAAAACATGAAAGGGGCCAGCACCAAAGGTCACATATGATTCCATTTATTTGAAATGTCCAGAGAGGCAGATCTATAAAGAAAAAAATAGCCTAGTGATTGCCAGGATTTGGGGGGTAGTGACTGCTGTAAGAGATAGGGGTTTCTTTCTGGATGATGGAAATGTTGTTTTGAGATAGTATGATAGTTTCACAACTTTGTGATTATGCTACAAAGTATCAAATTGTACATTTTAAAAGAGTGACTGTTATGGTATATAATTTATACCAATGATGAGAAGTGAGCGTGTGGTTTAAGTATGTCGCTATGTGAAATTCTGTGTTTTATAACACGCCTGCTGACAGAGGTATGCTGTGGAAAATAGCTGCTTTTCCTTATCTGTATTCATGCAAAGTTACTGCTATCTGTGTTTTCCCTTTTCTAGTTCTTAGTTGGATTTCTTATGATTGCCAAGTCTAGGGGTTTTTCTTCTCTAAAATGAAAGTGAACTTTGATAGTAATTTCCTTTTTGGTTAGGTAAAGAACATAAATGAGTTCGAGGCCGGCTTGGGCTACAACGTGAGCGCAAGGCCGGCCTGAGCTACATAGTGCAACCCTGCCTCAAAAAACCAGGGCCGGGAGTTTGGCTCAGTGCCTTAAGTGCCTGCCCTGACAGGCGCGAGGTTGTGAGTTCAATCCCCGGTGCCGCAAAAAAAAAAAAAAAAGAAAAAAAAAAAGAAAATGAAAGGCACAGTAGTAAAAATTCACCAGCGCTACACTGTTTATTTACATTTTATATTTTTATTTTCTTTAGTGACTTAGCTGGAATGAATCTAATTTCATTGAAAGGTGTAGACTCCTGCGTGGTTATCTTTTGGGATACAGATGCATTTTAGGATGGTGCAAAAAATTTACAGCTATAGGAAAGTGCCTATAATGTGTGCATACATTACATTGAAACAGTTTTTTTTTTTAGTAGAACTAATATTAGGTGAGAGGAAAACCATTTTAAATAGCGACTATCTGGATCATATATTTTTTAATTTCAGAAATTCTAGTAAAATACAAGTAACGTAAAATTTGCCATCTTAACCATGTTTAAGTGTAGTTTCAAGTGTTTAGTACATTTCATACTGTTGTGCATCCAACCCTCAGAAGTTTTCAGCTGGCAAAACTGAAACAATGCCCACTACTTATCACTTCTTCTTTCCGTCTTTCCCCAACCCCTGGCAACCATCGTTCCGCTTTTTCTATGAATCTGGCTACTCTGAACCTCATGGATGGGAAATCATACAGTGCCGTATGTGCCTTTTTGTGACCAGATTATTTCACTAGTGTGATGTTATCAGGGTTCATACATGTCGTGGCGTATATCCGTATTTCCTTCCTTTTTCAGACTGAGTAATACTCAGTCGAAGGTGCGTACACCACATTTCATTTTTCCATTCCTTTGTCAGTGGACACAGGTTGTTTATGCCTTTTGGCTGTTGTGAATAATACTGCAGCAGACATGGGTGTATATATATATTTTTTTTGAGACCCTTTCAGTGTTTTGGGGATTATACCCTGAATCAGAGTGGCTGGATCATAGAGTAATTCAATTTTTACTTTTTGGGGGAGCTGCTGTGTTGCTTTCCATGATTACTTCTCCAATGCATATCTTGGTCCTTTGATAGTAGCTTCTTAGGGCTCTGTTCGTTTTCTGTAGTGTATTTCATTCTGGTCCTCAAACTGATAATGTCAGTTGTCCTATCTTCAAGCATACTGATTCTTCTGCCTGCCCAAATCCCTCTAGTAATTTTCATTTCAGTTATAAAGTCCTTTTCCCCCAGTGCTGGGTCTAATGCATGCTAGGAAGGTGTTCTACCCGAGTTACAAGCCCCGCCATTGTTTTAAAATTTTTAGTAAACTCACCACCTGGTCTTTTTCAGGAATGTTTTTTGCTGTTCATTTTTTCCTTTGAAAGGACTGTGCTGTCCTGGGTTTTTGGGGTTTTTTTTGCCTGCTTTGAGACTTTTTTTTTTTAAACTGGGGATTTGAATTATAAACCATGGTCACGTTGGAGATCAGATATTCCTCCATCCCCCAGGTTTGCTGTTGGTTTTTGATTGCTGCCGTCTCTGTGCTGGTGTTCAGCTTGAGGTGTAAAGCTGTGATTTTCTCAGTCTTTCCTGAGCCTCTACGTTTCACTGAACTTGTGTGATGACTTTCTAAATCCCCCCATATATGTGGTTGCTTTTGAGTGTCCTGGTTCTTAAATGTCTGGCTCGCAAAGAGAAGACAGAGAAACGTGAAGGGGAATAAAAACATGAAGGAGTAAAGAAGGCACTGGTCTTTTAACTCCGTCGAAAGTCTCTTTAGCGGGAAGGAGAAGGGTTTGTAACTGCAGCTGCCTGTGTGTCTGTGTTTCCCTGATCAGAGGCAACAATTAGTGGTTAGGGCCCAGATACCCAGTTGTTGGAGGACAGACTTATTATCAGCCTTGGCTCCCACAAGGCCCTTGGAAGCTGTTTAGAAACCAGTATGTGATTGTCTGCCACAGGGTTAGAGGTGAGGGGTCCCATTTGCTGCTACCCAGGTGCCAAGAGCTGAAATTGACCAAAATTAATGTCAGTTTTCCACCCAGGCCTTCCTTAGAAATTGCAAACCTTCAGTAGATTCCCATTTCATCAGGCAAGCTCTGTCAGCAGTGGTGGTGAAGACTGCAAGATGATCCTGGTGCTTTCCACTCTGCCATCTCCCCTCAGGTCTCTGAATCATAGCTGGTTAACCAGGGTAGCAACCAAGGTTAGGGATTAGTCTCCTGCATCTGGGAGTATGGTTCATCCCAGAGTGTTTGTCTAGCATGTGCAAGGTCCTGAGTTCAATCTCTACTACGGTACCATCAAAAAAGTCTATATTCCTACAGCTCTAGTGCTTTTTAATTAGCACTTTGCTTTACCTACTTTGGAAGGTAAGCTTGTGCGTGTTGATTTTCTTAACTATACTGTGAACTCTTCCACTAGTTCCACTATAATATGTGGAGAATATTTTCAGTAATTCAGGGAATAAATTATCACTTTATGAATGTGGTTTCTTCCTTTTTTTCATTATTTGTTTGTGATTTTAAAAATATTTGAAAGCAGAAAATTGAAGGTGGTTATATCCAAGGCCTTCATCCCAGTAAAATGGTACAATAAGGTCATCCATCTGTTGAAAGAGATTGGCTAAAGATGTCTTAAGGCTACATGAGCTATACATCACCTGCTGTGTGGATTTCAGGGAGCAACTAATAGGAATGAATCAAAAAACTGAGTGCCAACTAAGGCCTATGTGAGGTTAGTGTTATGGCTATGTCTAGATGTCCTCCAAAAGCCTCATGCAGTCATAGGTGGGGCTTTTCAGAGGTGGGTGGGTCTAGAGTGTGTGATGCCGCGGTTAAGGGTTTGTGATAACTAAATTAGTCCACTGATTGGTTTGGCATAGTTCTGGGTAGGAAGGCCCACCCTGGGTGTGCATGCTACGGCTGGTAGCCTGGGTAGAATGTAAGGGACAGAGAGAGGGTTGTTGTGCTCACTTGCTACTGCTACTTCACTACATCACTACTTTGCTGCCTTCTGCCTGCCATGGACTGTTTCTCCTCTGCAGTGCCCCTCTGCCATACCCTGCTTTGGAGCCAGCCAGCTTTGGACTGAAACCTCTACAAACTGTGAGCTACAGTAAACCTGTCCTCCTTTAACTTTGGGTGTTGGGTATTTTGTCTGAGCAATGAGAAAAGTAACTAGGACTACTGATAGTGTGTCCTTGTAAAGGGTGGTGTACCAGCCTTTCTCCAACAGTGTGCAGTAGCAGAGCAGTAGAGCAGAGAATATAAACAGATGGGCTAGTCTAGATTATTATTTAGAGAATGCCAATGGCAAATGTCACAGGAAAATCATGAACAAGGTGCTGACCTAGGAAGATAGATGTGAGGGAGGGTGGAATATAATAAAGAGGTTGTAAAAAACAAATATGATAAGAGGGAAAAAAGAAACTAATGGGAGGATTGTAGGTAAAGAATGATCTGGAATTCAAATGGCAAGTGATAATTAACTTGCTATTTTCCGTTGATTAAGGATAATGATAGAAAATTTTACTGTGAAGCCCTGAATTTTAAATTAGTGTAGGTATTCATTCAGCAGATGGGAGGGGGCACATGTTAGTGATTGAACCCAAGACCTTAGCACTGGCTCTACCCCCAGCCCTTTCTTTTTGATTTTTTTTTTTTGTAATTATTATTTTGAGGCAAGATCTCACTGTTTTCCAGGCTGGCTTGAATTTGTGATCCTCCTGACTCAACCTTCCAGAGTGCTGGGGTTACATGTGATTAGCGGACATTCAGGAAGCCCTCTGTGCAAAAGGGAAATTTAGTTCAGCAACTCTGGTGCCTAACAGTGCCTGGCATTTTATAAATAAGTGAATCCTCGAGTTCTGACTGGCCTGACTTATGAGTAACTTGGGTTATGACCAGAATTTTAGTTTTAGTTTACAATGAAAGTCTTCCGTTGTGACCCAAATGTAGGCTGCTTGTATTTCCAGGTGGTCTCAGATACAGATTTAACCCTTAAAGAGTTCTGGAAGGAGCATTACAGCATCCTTTCCTGTATGGATTGAGAAATCCTGGGCCAGTGTATCTCTAAGGACACCAAGATCTATGTGTAGACAGGAGAAAGATTTGGAAGGCTGAGTGGAGGAGCCTGAGAGCTCAACTGACAACTCGCGTTATAACCAGCCCTCGGGAATGAATTGAGTTCAGAAGTCAAGGGTCCACTGTGCTTGTTGATTTCAATTGATGCTTGCTCCAGCCAATACACTAAGAGCATTTTTGATCTGTTAGTTGACAGTGACTGTAAGACTACACTGTATGACCTTCCGTCTTACATTTTATTATATGTAGATGTTGGTAATAGTCTGTTGGGATTGTCAATTGAAATTCCTTTTTAAATTCAATGGGAAAATCTCTGTGGCAATGGAGGGAGGCAGTAGAAATTTATCAAATGCGCATTCCTATTTAGAGAATAATCATTTGGATAGCTCGAATTTTAAATAAAATGAAAAATCAAATTTTACAACCATATGGACAGTAGCTCAGAAATCCTATTTCTTAACTTTTCATTTTGAGATAACAACAGACTTTACAGAAAAGTTGCAAAGATAGAACAAGGATTCCAGCTTCCCTAATCAAAACCAGGAAATTAAAAAAATTTCTTTTGGTTTTTGAGACAGGGTCTCACTGTGTAGTTCAGCTTGGGCTTGAACTCACTGTGTAACTCAGGCTGGCCTTCCATTCATGGGCATCCTCCTGCCTCATCCTCCCAAGTGCTGGGATTAGAGGACTATGCCATCATGCCCAACCAAACCCAGGAAATTAATATTTAATTCCAAGTAAATACTTCACTGCAAACCTTATTCACATTTCATCATTCGTCTCACTGAAATTCTTTTTTCTGGACCAAGATCCAATTCAAAACCACACATTATATTTAGTCATTGTGTCTCCATCTCCTTTAGTCTGGAACAGTTCTGAGTCTTTTTGATACTTTTGAAGAGTACTGGTGAGTTATTTTGCAAGATGTCCAGCAATATGGGTTCCCCCCCACCCCTTTCCTAATGAATAAATTCAAGTTGGTGCCTTTTTGCTGAGAATACCAGAGTTGAAATTTTGTGTCCTTTTTTCAGTACATTGTATTGGGAGGGATGTGATGTTAACATGCCTCATTACTGTTGATTTTGATTTTGATGACTTGGTTAAAGTAACTGCCAGGTTTCTTTACTGTTGACTCTGTTTTCCACATTTTATTTAATGAGTATCCTGTAAGGAGATATTTTGAGAATGCTCTACGTAGATATGCTGTTTCTCATCATACTCTTACACACTAATTTTACACCCATTAGATTTCTTTCTTGAGACAATTTTTTTCTGTTGTGTTTGCCATATGATGATATTTCACTTTTCATCATTTCTTCTAAAATTACTAAGTGGAATTCTAAAGTTTTTCTCTTCCATTTGTTTACTTAGTTATTATTTACTTATTTACTCAATTAGTATTTACTTAGTTATTTATCACTGTGGACTCTTTTATTCCTTGAGTTATAATCGATTACTATCATTTTTTTGCTGCTCAAATTGTCTCGTATTTGACCACTGGAAGCCCCTTCAAGTTGACTTCTGTCTTTGTAACATGTTCCCATTTTTTTGAGCTGCTTCTTTCTAGAACTACAGTATTTTCTAGATTTTTGACACAGGGTCTTCCTCTGTAGTTCAGACTGGTCTTGAACTCACTGTTTAGCCCAGGCTGGTCTCAAACTTGAAACAGTATGCTCCTGAGTGCTGGGATACAGGCATGTACCACCATATCTGGCAAGATTCACCTCTCGATAACATTTCTTTCTTGATGTATGTTTGCATTTTGAATTATTTTTTGATTTTCTTAGGTATGAAGATACCTGGGCTGCACTTCACAGAAGAGCCAAAGAATGCGCCAATGCTGGAGAGGTAATCGGTGGGCTCATCTTGTACCCGTGGTAGAATTTCCTTTTTGAATGTTAAATGCTAGCTAGTCCTTTAAAAGTCTGTAGTTTTACTGATATCTAGAATTTAGTAATTGATTATGAAACTCCTTGAATAAAGCATAATTTCTACAATTACTCAGTTGGATAATGTAGTTTAATTGGGCTGGAGTGCTCATAACTTATTTAGGTAAATATTTGATTCATCTAGGTATAATATTTTATATTGGAGTTGGAATATATATGCAAATTATAAGATGTAATCCCATTCTGCCTACTCTTTAAGAATTCCTTTTTGTTGTGTAGGTGGTACTGAGGATTGAACCCAGGGCCTTTAGCCCTGGGCTGCCTCCCTAGACCTATTTTTAATTTTGAGACAGGGCCTTCCAAAATGACTATGTGAAGTTGTGATCATCCTGCTTCAGCCTCTAAGAATGCAGGTATTATAGGCATGCACCACCATGCCTAGCCCTAGAATTCCTTATTATTTGGAAAAAAGCTTAGCCTTCCTTAGTCTACCTAAAAGTATTCATTTGCTTATCAAAAAAATAAAAATTTTAGTGACTTGAATGCTCAGTTCATTTAGAAGACAAACTTTTTAGACATTATGTATGAGTGTATAATGAAAAGGAACTTGTAATTAAAATTATTTGGTATACTTAAAGCTTTATGTTTTAAAAAATAAAAGTTTTATTAAATTTGCATACCACACAATTTATAAATTTAAAATATAAAATTCAGTAGCACATTGACAGAGTTGTACAACTATAACCACAGTCAAATTTAGGTCATTTTTGTTATCTCAAATTGAAACACTGTAGCTACTAGCTGTCATCTTAAAGCTGACACACTTGAAACTTTATTACCCAGATCAAATACTCTGTGCTTTTGATGTCAATCAAAATCCCTTCCTTTTAGACATTTTTATGATTCTTTTAGATGTTTAGACTGACTTTCTTTACCATCTACCTGAATTAGTGGAAGCTGTATTAGTTTTATAGAGCACAGGAAATTTAGACACTAACATTTTTCTTAGAAACTCCTGGAAGGAGAGGAGTGTCAGTTTCTGGCACTAAGGCAGACTGAACACACTCTTGTGCTCCATGATGAAGCTGTTATAAATTCTTAAATTTATTAACAAATAATTTCATTTATTTGCCTCCCAGTTAAATACACTTACGGATGATTCAGTCTTGTTTAAGAAATTATTTTATAGTCATGCCCTTTAAAACAAATTCTTCGTGTGGAGTCTTAGAATTGAGACAGTATCTCAATCGAGAGTTGAATCAGACTCTTTCACTTCTCTGTGTTCAGATGGTTTTCCTCCAAATGGGGAATGCTGGAAACCCTCTTCTCATTTTTGCTGCAATAACAATGTTTTGATTTGGGACAGATGTCTTCATCTCCCTCCATTTCCTCATCTATAACGTGATATAGGGCCACTTAGGCTGCTGACCTAAGTTATTCAGAGGTCAAATGAAATCACCACCACCGGTTCTGAACTGTGGAGTGTTATACTATATTAGATTTTCGTTTCTGTGACAGAGTGTCAGAGATAATTAATTTATAAGGAGGAAGGATTCATTTTGACTTAGGGTTTTAGAGGTTTCAGTCCATGGCTGCCTGGGAGAAGCATGTGGCAGTAGGGATCTGTTCATCTCCTGGCAGCTGGGATACAAAAGAGAGAAGGGGTTCCCAGGCATGGTGGTCACACCTATAATCCCAGCACTCTGGGAAACTGAGGAAGGAAGAGTGCACGTTGAGGCCCAGCCTGGGCAATTTAATGACACCCTGTCTCCAAATAAAAAACAAAAAAAGGATTGGGGATATAGCTTATGCAAAGCCCCCAGGATCAACTGTCAGTATCAAAGAGAGGGGAAGAGGCTAGGGTTCTAATACCCTCTTCAAGGGCAACGCCCCTGCCCCGTGACCTCACTTCCTGCTGGTAAGCCCCACCTTCTAAAGGCTCCCCCATCTTCCAGGCACATGCCTCTTTGGGGAGCAGGCCTTTAACATGTAAGCATCCAGGTGACAGCTAAGATTCAAAAATGACATATACACAGTAAGGTGCTAGCGTTACCCAGTGTCAAGTGCTGATGTTTCCTGCTGTAGCCTTGTTCTCTTAACCTTAGTGTACTGGAAGGGATTTAGGAATGAAGGGATTGTCTTGCTGCTTAATTTGTTCCCCTGGTATTGAAGCCAGGTATATTTAGAGCTATTTACTTAGAGGTGAAAAAATTGAACTTATGGAGATAGATTATTTTTTATCATTCAAATAAAAGTTGCAGATACTAAGACAAGTAGGTAACAGTAAAGTTTCAGAATACTTTCTTTTTTTTTTTTAATTGTCAGTTTTCTTCCTTTCATATACCCCAGTAGCATAATCCCCAGTATGTTAATTAAAGGAATGGGGTTATTATCCAATTCCTTGGAATTGAATATGTCTACAGTGATCCTTTGGAAAAGGATTTAGCTTCATGATACCTTTTTTTTTTTTTATTTGTAAGTTAGAAAGGGTAATGTTGTTGGCTTAGAGGGTTGCTGTGTGGTTAAAATGAGATAATATGTGCAAGTTGCTTAGCATAGGACCTGGCACATACAAAAATAATCAAAATGTGGATTATTGTATAATTACTGATAATTATTTTGAAGAACCTACTCAACCTCTCTTTCTTTCAAACTAAATATTTTAATGCACTCTGATATGTTCTTGTCCCCTCACAAGAACCCTATAAAAAGTAGCTTTTATTCTATATTCAGAATGTAATGTTCAGTTATGTGGAAAATACAAAATCATCAAGCTTGCTTTCTTTATTCGTTTTGCAGTGTCAGGGATTGTGAACCCAGGGCTTCTCCCCTGCTAAGCAAGTGTTCTACCACTGAGCTAAACCCCCAGCCCAGCTGTTAAGTTTTAAGATTTGAATATGTTGTACTTTAACTTTTAGCAAGAAATGGTTAATATTTAAGAATTGTTTATTCAAGATTTTTCACGTGTTACCCAGTTAACCAAAGGAAGATTTAACATGCTTTTTAAAAGACATGCCATGTGCCAGTTAAATATATTAAGTTATTCTCAAGATACTGGTTGAGTGTTAGAAATGAACTTTGCATAGTGAGATCTTTTCTTCCATCCAGTATATCCTCGCTGCGTCACAGCTATATCTGTTAGCACTGTTCAGTATTTTTAAAGCTATTTTCAGAAATTTTTATGAAGGCTTGTTGACAGTAGGCACCTTCAAGTACACAATGAAGCTGGGAAGAGAGGTGCACACACCTATGGTCCCAAATACGTAGGAGGCCGCGACAGGTGGATCCTGTGAGCGCACAAGCTTGTTTTGGTTTTAGTTTTTTTGAGACAGGGTCTCTCTCAGTAGTTTAGGCTGGCCTTAAGTTCACTATGTAGTCCAGGCTGCCTCAGCACATGCCTCCTGTGTCACCATGCTCAGCTGAACCTACAGGGTTGAAACCAGCTTCGGAAGACACAGCAAGATCCCATCGCAAAAAACAAAAACATCCATAAAGCATGGTGTCAGATGGGGCCTAAACACGAGATCGTGTGTTTATCCCTCAGTGCAGTCTGAAGAACAGTAGGATTTATGTTACAGCTCAAGTCTTTATTCCAGTTGTAGAATCCTACTGTATTAAAATACGGGAACAAACACTAGCACCACATACAAATAACTTCATATCTTATTTTGATGTATTCATTTTTCTAAGTTTCTATTTTCTTGATATGCAGTCAGGTGTATTCAGATTTTAACTCTTAAAAAATCTTAGTCTTGTGAAGTATAAATTGTCTTCTCCTTTTTACTTAACTGTGAACTCAGTGATTTTGCATATAAAACTCAAATGTGTTTTCTTCTGTTTTACAGTGGATTTTGCAACGTTTATTTTTATCATATAGGATATGGGTGTTTCTCTCAATTCTTGTTTATTGTTTGGTCATTGACCTCTTCTGTTCCTTCTACATCTTATTCTAGGTCCTTTCCTCTCCCGTTATGTTAACATCGAAATTGTCTGGGACAAACTGATGCCTGCTATTTTCTTTAGTCTTTAGGAAAAGAAGAATTATCTTAGGCTAGTCTAGTATCTCAACCCTGTTATTATGACTTTTTACATCTCAGTTCCTTCATTGTTAATTTAATCCTTTTCTTCTTTTTCTGGAATTGACCATTAGCTCCAGTAATTCTTTAGTGCACAAAACCATTTGCCTTTATGCAAGAAGTGTTCCTATTGAAATGTAAATTTGGGATATAGCTCAGTGGCACAAGTGCCTGCTTGGCAAGCACAAAGTCCTGAGTTTGATTCCTGGTACCAAAAAAAAAAAAAAAAAAGTAGATATAAATTTATCATAGTACATTCAAAATGTACTAGAGAACTTTTCTAAGAAATCCTTCTGTAAAGTAAATAATTGCCTGTTAATTAGGATTTGGATTTGTTTTTGTTTTCTCTCCGGTTGTTAGTGGTAGTTTTTGGTTTTTTCCTAGGTTTGGATTTTCTAATGAATGATTTCCTTAAAAGCAGGGTATACTTAGAAGTAATTTCTAAGGTCATTTTTGAACTCTGTTCTGTGGGGTAAAATGCACTGATATAAGCAGTAATTTGAGGTTTCCTGTATTGAATATTCATTTGGTTCCTTTTTAAAAAAGAAAGCAACTTCTATACTCAGTGAAGGATTGTTAAAGATCACAGGGACCAAATCTCATCACGCTGACTGTAATTCCTTTGTACCTAAGGTTTTTTTCCCCTTTGCCCTCTGGCCTGTGTTGCAGCTGGTGGACAGCGAGGTGGTTATGTTGTCCGTGCACTGGGAGAAGAAGAGGACAAGCCTGATCGAGCTGCAGGAGCAGCTGCAGCAGCTTCCAGGTTTAATAGCGGACTTGGAATCTGTGACAGCAAATCTGGGTAAGTTTGGTGTTTGTAGCTGTACATCACTTTTTTAGGACTCCACAGGACGTGGTCTAATTTCAGAGCTTTGTAAGAATTCATTAAATTCTTGGTTAACAGACTTTTTTGGAAAATAGTGAATTGTAGTTAGTATTATAGTCTGATTAAGGATTAGACAGGAAATGATTTAAAGTACAGAAATATTTCTGAAAGATACTGTTTTCTACCACAGTTCAGCTCAGGAAACACAATTTTTGTTGATTGGTAAAGTGACCCAGGATTCTTTGTGACATTAGGTTTTTTTAGTTTAAAAGTATAAGTGTAGAAAATAAAGAGAATTAGCATGTCTGTGTCCTGGCTGTAGAATGTGTTCCAAAAGATGCGGCTTTTAAAATTTAGGTTGCTAGAGCTGCATGTCTTGTGGAATGATTTGTTTTCTTCGCTTTATACTGATAAAGAGAGCTGCAAATCCATTTAAGTGAAGGTACCTGTTTGGCTAAATTTACATTGTGGAAGTTTGTTTCTGTTGTTTTCATTTGGATAGTTTATGTTGAGACTGTTTCTTTATATCCAGAAAAATTGTCTATTTTTGACAGTATAATATCTAACGATATTATGGCTTTGTAGTATCAAAAGATAAAATTATGACAATCTTAGTTGGTTTTATTTTTTTATTTTTTTATTTTTTTTTGTGGCACCAGGGATTGAACTCACAACCTCGTGCCTGTCAGACAGGTGCTTACGTTACTGAGCCAAACTCCCAGCCCTTTAATTGGTTTTATTTATGATTCTGGAGTTGGGCGACACTTCATTCCATGAAATAAAGTGTTCTTATGGGCTGAAAAGGGGGTTGGTTTATGGAACACATAAAAAGGGCTGAAGGATGCAGAAATAAAAGCAGATTGGCACCCCTGGGTGACAAAGGAGAAGAGGCTGTGCCCCAACACTGTGGGGTAGTGTCAGCTGCTACTCCATGCCTCTCCCCAACCCTGGGAATCCTGGATCGGAAGAACCCAGGTGCCTGGCTGGGTCCCCTGCACCAGAAACGGGCAGCCAGTGCAGGAAGCACCCAGGACTCAGCTACCAGCTGATTTGAAGGAACACGAAAATGTCAAGACGAAGGAGCAGGGTACAATTTCAGACCTCCAGCCCACTCAGAACAAGTCCAGGAGGCATAAACACAAAAGAAATTACAAATCACACACCTGAAATATCTGAAATTATTATGACTGGAGTAAAGAAACAACTTAGTGCTTATATTGTTTGATTAATTTTGCTTGCCTATATCTTACCCAGAATAAGTCCAGGAGACA
>RJWM01015254.1:0-48338 GCA_004363535.1 Dasyprocta punctata
CCTTTAATCCCAGCACTCGGGAGGCTGAGGTAGGAGGAGCGTTGTGAGTTCGAGGCCAGCCTGGGCTACAATGCAAGTGCAAGGCCAACCTGAGCTACATAGTGCAACCCTGCCTCAAAAAACCAGGGCTGGGAGTTTGGCTCAGTGACTTAAGCGCCTGTCTGTCAGGTGTGAGGTTGTGAGTTCAATCCCTGGTGCCACAAAAAAAAAAAAAAAAAAAAAATGAGTGTTTTGTTTCAAATAACACACAAACCACATTTTTGTTCTAAAATTTTCAACATTCTAGAAAACATAAAATTTTTTATAATAAACTCACAAAATTACTATTTTACTGCAGAGAACTACTATGAAATTTACTAATACACTAACAAGGATGGAAAAATTTACTTTTTATATTTATAAATAGGAACTCAAAGAAATGATAAATTCTTACTGCCATGACTTAAATAGATGCACCTATTTAGGCACTGACATTAATTTACTTAAGTGATAATACACAAAATCATATAACATATCAACTACTTCCAGTTAGATTTGTAAACTGTTAATAGTCAATTGTGGAAATCAGATATCATTGAGCAGAATAGTTAGATGATTTTTAAAATCCTTAAATATTTCAAGTTGCATCTTTATAATATGAAAAGAGAAGTAAAATCAAATATTTTAAATGCACTACAAATATCATTTTTGTATTATTTTAATTGATATGCTAATTTCAAAAGTGATAGTCATCAAATGGTGTATTTTTCTTGTCTTAAGCACTTATGACTCACTTGAATACTCATTTCATATACAAATACATATATTTGTCATTTCTAACATAAAAATTAATTAAGTTAATAAGTTATGATAGTAAGCTATATAAATTCAGAAGCATATTATATAACACCTGTATAAGCAAGTTTTTAACTTTCTTAATTTGTATTGCAACTATATTATCAGATTTCAAGAAAAAAGATTACAGTAAGAGTGTTTACTATAATCCCTCCACAAATGATACCTGAAGTCATAAAATTTAGCAATGAAAAAATAAAAGCATTTCCCACAGGTATAGAAGAAAATTTGGAATCCCTATATTAGTGATTTTAATCATAAACTATTTATAGACATATTCAGATTAAATAAAGTACAGATATTCTCTGATTTAAGATGATTCAATTTACATTTTTTAAAAATTCTATGGGATGCTACAAATGTAATATACTTTCAGTAGATGCCATTCCTCACACTTGGAGTTTTGCTCTTTTCTTGGACTGCAGGCATGCAGCACGGTCTCCCTCAGGATGCTGGGCGGAGGCAGCAAGCACAGGTCCCAGCCAGTCACGTGATCAGGAGAATAAACTACCCACACTATACAGGGTACTGTAGAGTTATGATGTGCAGTAGGTTAGGTATATTAAGTACGTTTTTCACTTACAAAATATTCAGTTCACAATGAGTTATAAAGATGTAACCTCATCCTAGGCTGACAAGCATTTGTACATAATGTTGCATTTCTAGCCACAGGATCATTCATATACCTAGATCCCCGTAAGTCATTTTAAAAACTTGAGTAAATCTAAGAGGATAGAGTAGACTTTCACAGAGAGAAACTAAAGATTTGATTCTATTACCTTTACCAAACAGTACTAACCATTAATTTTTTGTTCACTGGTGAAAATTATAAAGGAATTCTCAGTTCTATATTTATAGACTTTTCTACCTAGCACTTCTCATCATCTAAAATAGTGAGACTAATTTATAGATAATTGCGATGATCCAGAAGAGAAAGGATGAAGGTTGGTTTACAGCAGTTGTGGTGGAATAAAAATAGATGAACTATCGGGAGGAGTCAGTTGGAGATGCTTTTTTGACATATGGTAGCATCTTATCATCCTTTCTTCCTGGGTTTGGTGTTGCAGATAGACCATCTAAATCAGGGAAAAGGGGATAGCATAGGATAAAAATCCTAGAGATACAATTAAAGAGAAAGAGTAAGAGCCAAAAGAAATGATTTTTTTAAAGAGCAGGAGGACTAGAAAGGGCTATCATAAGAACAAAGATTGAGGCCAGGTATGATGGCACACACCTATAATCCCAGCACCAACCTGGGCTGCCAAGTGAGTTTAAGGTCAGTCTGGATTACACAGTGAGACTCTCAAAAAAGATTTTTAAAAAGTCATGAACAAAGACTGAAAGAGAAACTCAACAAGGACCTATTGATGACAGCAAGCGGAAGTTGCGAAGAATATCAAACACTACAAAGTTAGCCAGTTGGAAGAAGAAATGCCCTACTGCTGATCTTTGACAAAGCCATTTCAATAAATCAGACATAGAAGTTGGATAGTGGGTTGATGAGATAATAAGTAGAAGATAAATGTCTATGCCCAATTTTCTATAAGTTTGCACTATTACTATTAATATATTAACTACTAGAAAGTTAATAAAATCCAGACATTTAAAATTATTCTAAGTTTGGTAGAAGGGAAAAGGGCCAGTTGGGCGTGGTGGCATGTGCCTTTAATCCCAGCACTCAGGAGGCTGAGGTAGGTGGAGCATTGTGAGTTTGAGGCCAGCTTGAGCTACAACGGGAGCAAGGCCGGCCTGAACTACATCGTGCAACCCTGCCTCAAAAAAAATAGGGTGGGGAGTTTCACTCAGTGGCTTCAGCACCTGCTCGACAGGTGCAAGGTTGTGGGTTCGATTCCCGGTACTAACCAAAAAAAAAAAAAGGGCCAATGAAAGATAAGTTTCAATGGTTGTCAGGGTTAAATATGACTTAAATATTTTGTAGATTGAAAAGAAAGAGCTATTGGATTTGCAGAAATTGAAAATATAATTAAAAAGTATCAATAATACAAAGGATGAAGACAAAGATGAAGAAAAGACAAGCACAGATCTAGTGATGATTTTTCAAGGGAACAGAGGTCCCTTTTGTCTGGAGATGAATGAATGAAAGGGTGGGAAAAATTTATATGAAAATTAAAATCTTTGAGGCAGAATGTTCAGAGTTTTTTAATGCTGGAGCCTACAACCCTAGTGCCTAACTTTTTCCATTTTTTCCTATATGGAATGGGAAGTTTCCATTACCACTGGAAGGAGATAGCAATGTTTATTATCATGTCCTCTAACCTTTCCAACCCTCTTATTAAGAAGACACTATCATTTCTCCACTTTGATACAGAAAATGAGGCTAGGAGGAATTAACTCTCCCACAGTCATTAAATGAATAGTAAGTATTACGAACATAGAAAACCATTCCTTTCAGAACAATCTGAATCAAGATATAGTCAAGTAACAAATGAACAGAAAGTTGGAAGGTCATATCATATAAACCTGAAGCTTAAAAATACTTATTATTGGCTGTATGTAAAGATTCCTGATGTACGATTAGTCTTAGCCAGTCTATAAAAATGCAAAGCACCTGTGATTGAAATCATGCTTCTGCAAACCTCAGTACATCATGCTGTTAGTACCCACTGGTCGATTTAGCCTTTCAAATATACTCACTTTGTGTAAGGTAGCATGGAAGATCTGTAGCGGTTTGTATGTGAGACTAACACTGAAGTTAATCTGAAGCTGTTCTTTATCATTTCTTACTGTGAGGTTCCACATTATGAGTACTGAACCAGAAATCTCATTACTTTAATAGCAGTGGAGCAAGAATAATGCACAATGCAAGAGAAATTCTATAAACAGTGATCTGCCCAAAATATTGGACTTTATCCATACAATCTTAAACATTTTACTACACAACTCTATTTGATGAGGATGTTTTGCATAAGTTTTGTGTTAATACAAGAAAAGCCATGTCCTACCTTCAGGCATTTTCAGTCGTATTGTGAAAAAGATCATTTATCCAAAAGCTAAACGTTAAAGCATAATAAAATAATGATATTTCAAAAAGTAAATGTAACTGAGATTTACATTAAAAAATCAACATGTAAAAATGTATAAAATATTATGTAAGAGAAAAAGATGAAGAAAGACCACCAAAATATCTGCTGAATGATTGTCTAAATGTAGGAAGAAAGAAGGTAAGGAAACAAAGGAGTTTGATTTGAAGGTTAAGTGAAAAAAACAGCTACTTAGATAAACAACTTCATATACTTCTTTTCTTAAATAATGTTTTTTATGAGGCTACCAATGCCAATGTGCCCTATTTAATGCATCAACAGAGACTTTAAAATTTCATTTTAAACATATATTTAAATACATTTCCACTGTTCTTCATAATGTCGTATAATATACCAAATATTTATATTTTTTAAAAAACTGAACAAAAATTAAGGTCACACAGAGTAACTCTAGAGACTTGTTCCTAAGTATGTCACCTTTTGGACCATGTGATATTCCTACAGCCAGCTAATAAGCACATGGCCAGAAAAGTTGAAAGTTAATTCTAAAGGTTTTATTATGCAAATCTGAAGTTCAAGAAACCTATTGAATAAATGCATAAACAAGTAAATGTCTAAATAAAACTGAGCTCTACTGTAAGTCAGAAAATAGTCTCTCATACTTGAGGTATAATCATGCAATGAATTTAAATTTCAAAGAGGCAATACTTGCAAGATGATCTACTATTAATCTGGGAGAAGACTGAGAAACGTATTTTTAAGAATATAGTTTCTTTTTTATTTCTTTGTTCGAAATTTACCTCAGGTTTTCACCTTTAATTTTTAATATGACCTCTAGTAAAAAGAAAAATAGTAACTTCAGAAAATGTAACTAGAAATTAATAGAGGTCAACTATAAATTATGTTCTTAGTCTCTAATGTTTATATGAACAGCTCACCTATATACACAGTATGTACTTCCATGCACTCATAGGTAAGCCCTCCTTTTTTCTACTTCAAAACTTTTTCAGATTCTTACTTATTCTTGTGTTTTTTAGTATACTTATAAGATTTAAATTGCCATTTCAATTTCCACAAAAGGAAAGAAGGAAAACAAAAGGGCTGCAGTGGGAGATGATGGAGAGGAAGAGAGAGGACTGGGGTTACTCTGAGTTTATAGATCTGATTTTTGCAATAATATTTCAACTCTCTTGCATAGCAGTGTTATTCATTCTAGGTAACTGATACTATTCTGCTATTATAAATGCCATCTCCCTTTTGAATTTCATTTTATTATTGTATATTCCATTTTTTAGATTATATTGTTAGCAAACTATATATTTAGGTAATGTTTTAACAATGCATTATGTGTCTGTGGCAAGATTCACATATTAAATTTAATAATCCAAGTATCTATAGCATCATGGAATTTGTAAAACCATATTGGAGGTGAGTAAGTTTCATTTGTTCTTTTTCGACTACATAACTTTTATTTCTTTTCTTACCTTATTTCTTTTCTTACTGAACACATCTGATAATACAGGAGGCTTGTTTATGGTGAGTAATAATATCTCCCTTTCAATCTAAGGGAGAATGCTGCTGACTGCTGTAAAATTCCTTTATACTCTCTTTATCAAAGTATCTTCTACTAGTAATACTGTGTTATGGATTTCTAATGTTATCAAATAAGCTTTTGTTCCCATTGATAAGATCTATAATTTTCCCACCTTTGGTTTTCAAAGCAGAAAATTACAATAAGTGATTTCCTGATAGTAAATGAAATGTGCACTGTTGAAACTCTCAATCCTTTCTCCTTTACAAAAAAAAAAAAAAACACTTTTTTTTTTTTTTAAGTCAATATCTGATACTTCCTCCATATGGAACTTTGGAACCTTTATGAATCCGTATTTTGTTTTGCTTTGTTTTTAGAATTTTTTGTCTGTCTGTTTGCTATCACTTTTCAAATCATCTCATGCCTATTTGCTCATTTAAATTCCAGGTATTATATATGGAACATTAAAGAGATACTCTGAAGACTCTGATGACATTTTCTTTCCTCAGCAAACTATTTTTTATTTTTGCAATTTTATAGGAATATCAGGAAGTCCACATCAAACTGATACGATCAGAAACTGAGATCACCCAATGCCTGGCTTTCATCCCAAGGAGAAAATAATTTATTCCTACTATAAAGTCATTACTTAAGGAAAGAATCTAAACCCTTGTCCTTGTTAAGCCCTAGTTTCTAATTTGATCCTTCCAACCCAGTAACAGTGTTAAACTCTCTGCTTGCTGTTGTAGCGCCTCCCCCTCCCCATGTGCCTATTCCAAAATCTGGAAACAAAAGCAGGAAAGTTTCCTAAAGCTAGGATTACTACTCTGGGTTTCATGGGGTCTTCTGAATTTCAGGTCCCACAATTTTTGCTAACACGACAGCTCTGGTGCCTTCAAGCAAATGTAGTCTATGTTTTTTGAAATTTCCTAATTGCTCTCAGGAAGAAGCTGATCCAATTTACCTTATTCCTCACGTTTGTTGGTGATCAGACTTGTGTCTAGACTGAGGTTAAAAGAAAAAAAAAAAAAACTAAAGAAAAAATTCCACAGCCTACATAAGATGGCTAAAAGTTTCATTTGAGAAAAAGTAATTATTTTTACCCACCTACAATAATTTATAGAGGAAGTAATCTTTAGCCTATTTGGTTATATTCACTTTCTGTTGAAAATCTTTCAAGTGAGCCCTTAAGAAGTGAGATGAATTATAATAAAAATGTATGAGTTGAACTATGAAAGCTCTTATATAATATAAAATTATGACTCAAGAAGTACTGAAAAATATTTCAAAGTATTCTAAAGCTCTAATTCTAGAATTCTTACAGATAGCAATAAAACTACAGAAAGATACCGTGATGCAAGCTCTCAACTGTAAGAGCTTAAGGAGCTGTGATACACAAGTAAAACAGGTAGAGTCAAGTGAGTTCTCCACGCTTTCAGGCAACAGATGAGAGAGCTGAGGACAGAGCTATAAATCAGGGCCTAACAGCACTGACAAGAGGGAAGAGACGCACGGGAGAGGTTAGCATTGTAAAATGTCACTGCGCTCTCATAAATGCATGCACTGGTAAAGCTGAGACCCAAAAGAATAAGGTGATGGGGAGCAACAAGACCAGCAGATAAAGCAGATGGTACTTGAGTTGCAAAAGAGCAAACCTCATTAAGAGAATATTCCAGACCCCAAAACCATCCTCAACCGGTACATAATGCCCAGACCTCTAAGGAAAATTTATGACTCTGTGATTAAATCATGGATGTGACAGGGCCTGGTAATGACCATGGACTGTTCCAAGGAATTAAAATAATTACAAAAGAAGATACCAGTTTTATTTTTGTTTGCTTGTTTGTTTGAAGAGTAGTAACTTATGATTGAATATCTTTAGCTACTAATTTAGGATGTATTTTAAAAGAATATACCAAGCGATAGCCTAGCAGTGATGGTGAACCATTTAGAGATTTCAGTGATAACAAACAGCCCACTTTGTCACATGTGCTATAAGTTCACCACCACTGGTATAGGTGATAAAGGTGTGAGGCTCAAAAATGCAGTAAGGATTATATGTATATATATATATATATATATACACACACACACACATATATATGTATGTATATATTCCTTCAGAAGCAAATCAAATGACAAAGAAGGTGGTTATAAAATAAAATCTCATCACTGTGTAATACAGACTTTCAACACTGAGGACAGAGTGAAATTTGAATCAAATTTCCTTCAGAAAGAAAATTCTGAGAAATTAACAACAATTCTCCATTTGGGATGATAAAATGTGAAAAAAAAAAAGAGCAGCAAATTCTAAGTGAATAACATAAATAGTGCATTACTAATCCACTGCTGCAGGAAAAACTCTAAAAGACAGTGGTTTAAAACAAGGAGCACCTGCTATCTCGCAGTTGTTTGTGGATCAGGAACTTGGAGCAGTTTCACTGCATGGTTCTGGCACGGGGTCTCTCAGGATACTGCAGCTCAGGATGCAGTCATGTGACAGTGTGGCTGGAGCAGAAGGGTTGATCCTAAGAAGGCCCACTCACATGAGTGTCAGCAGGCATCTCACCCGTGCTGCGTGGACAGTAGCCTCAGTTGGCTTCCGTCACTTTATAAAGGACTGGTTGAGCATCCATACAACACAGTAGCTGTCTTACTCCTGAATGAATGATCCCAGCTAACACAGCAAGGCAGAAGCCAAGGTCTTTCCTCAAACATCATATACTACCATTTATGCTGTATTCTCTATACCAGAAACAAGGTACTAAGTCCAGCTTCTACACAAGGGAAGAGGAATTAGCCTCTACCTTTTCAAAGAAACGTCTAAGAATATTTGGATATATTTCAAACCACCATACACACCACCAATAAGTTGGTATAAGGGTCAGAAGTGTCAGGAGTTTATATAAAAGAGAATGATGATTTTACAATTTTACAGTATTTCCAGCTTGAATTAACAACTTTTTAGGAAGTTCACAGGCCAGCATTTAGAAGAGGAAGCTCGTAGCCCTTACAGAGTCATTTTATTTTTTCTTTGTAAGTCTCACGATAATTCCAGACGATTGTCACAGTGAGGAAGACATGCAGTCTGAACGTTTCTGGCACAGAATGTGAAAAACAGGAAGAAATACAGAGAGCAATAAATGAGCGCCAATTGGATAAAATTCATCACAACAAACAAGGAAATTAGCAGTGGGTAAGTACATACTAGCTGCTTTCCAAAGACAAAATGCACAGGCTCTGGGCCTTTTCTGTAATCGAGGCAACCTCTTTCTAAAGTGTCCAAGGCACTGCTGACTCAGCGAGGGGTGAGGGATGGTCAGGTAGTCCAACTTGTATTTCAAACAATTCTCTGCACTGGGCTAATGAACACCACTCGTTACCTATTTGAGCTCAGTTTCACTAGCACTACTTAACAAATAAATGGAGAAAATCAACCATATTCCCCAAGTTTAGCTGGCCAAGAGATCCAACCATTTTCCCAACCCCAATCTCACAGTCAAGTGACTGAAAGGAAGCCCATAGGATCCAACAGAAGAATTCAGGCAATAACCAGCAAGACACAAAGAACTAGGAGTCAACTCACTATTTCAGGACAAAGGGAAGCCTCATCAGTGGAGTGCCCTCGCAAAACGAGTAAGAGATAGCAAAATGACTGAACCCAGAAATTATGGAAAAAAATAGAAACAGAGAGAAATTACATTAATGTATTTTTTTAAAAAAAAAAACCCACACATACAACAAGGCAAAAGGACCAGGGGCTGGAACTGTAGGCAACCAGCTGAAACTGAAATCTGCAGTGCGATGTTAAGAGACAGATGCAAATTCAAAACATCTGAAACACTCTTTGGTTGTGGCTTCCAGCTATTCTCGACCCACAGTAATCAAAGACGGGAGCTTTCTGCTGCCCCTTCCGCGGGGATGTTCTGGCTCCGCCGTGGCCATTTACGGAGGTGTCTGGCAGAAAGAGCCCCTCTGGGCTGCAGTTTGCAGCAGGCTGCAGCAACACGTCTTCCCTCGCACCCGCGTGTGCGAAGACCTCCTGGGGCTGCGGGCCCCTGGGTACCTTCACGCACCTGCGCTTCACACAATTTGCCACTCGCCTTTGCAAACTGAAAAGTGTCCTAAAAATCCCAACGCTCGGCGCTGTCACCTACTGGGAATCTGACCGACACCAGTAGGTTATTTTCCAGCTTGCTTTAATGTAAGTAGTTTTGGATACTCTTGTGTTTCACTTTTTGCTACCTGCTTTCAGTTTCTAGCTTTGCCTACAATCTTTTAACTTCTAATTGGCAAGGAAAATGTACTTTTGATGTATACTATAGTTTCAAACATGTAAAACTGGCTGTGAAACTGGCTAAAGTGAGCTGAATAATACATGTACTACCTCACATACTTAATCATCATTGTGGTGAGAACACTTAAAGTCTACTATTTTCAATTATCAACAGTGTGATACAATGCTTGTAAAATTTCAAAGTTGTAAAATAGATATTTAAATTTATTCCTCCTAACAAATTTTGCATCGTTTCACCAACATCTGCTAATGCTCCCGCCCTACCTCCTGATAACCATGAACCACACTGTTACGGATCAACAAAATTCAGGACACTTCTATGTACACTTCTTTGATACTTACATTAATGTTTATACTGAATAAATATGGCCTAAATTATTAGATTACTGACAACTAAAATAATATCATTTAATGCTTATTTATTTACTTATTATTCCCTTTATTCTTACAGAATACTTGGAACTGAAAGTTATGTGTCAACTAGAAGATATAAAAAAATTGATATTGTATAAAATAGCTTTTTAAATGTATAGCTACTGATAAGTATCCTATTCAAGAAAATAATTCCGTTACTCAAATTATTAATAGGAAAATCACAAATTTTTCATTTTATAGCCACGAAATTAGTCTCATATTTATTTCATCAGAACAAAAAACTATTTAGGGAATTACTAATTTACATACACAGAGGAACAAAAAAGCTGAAGGCTATTGAATTAAGTATCATGTAGTTAATCAAACTTTTTTACCAGGGGGTAATATCTCTAAAATGGTGTGTTCTCCTTGGGAGGCGGGGGAGATTCTATGCCAACTAATGAGTATTTTCTGTATAAGTCTGTTATTCTCAACAACCCTATCTTACAGTTGCAAATAGCATTTTAAAAATTTTTTTCAGTGTATTCTATATTTAAGTGGATAACACTAGGACTTTTCAAAATGTCAATTAGCAATAAGCTTCAAATTCATGGAATAAACACACTCTAACTCATATGGAGCTTACATTTCATCTATTTTAATACATGTGATTATACTTAGAAACAACCATTTTTTACTATAATTTAGAAGGCTTTCTCCAAAGAATATAAAAATAAAGAAAACAGATTTTTTTTTTTGTTAAATACTCCATAAGTTCAGTGCAGTAAAAGATGTAAAGGAAGAAGGATTGTAGGCTTTGAGATATACAGAATTAGGATCTTTGAAAAAAAAAATTTAGAAATTGTGGTAGACACTTTCTCAATAATCAAATATAAATATGAGCACATGTAACTGCTATTCCTCAGTCCGTTTTTCTGCATGGACTCAGGAGCAGTTGGGAAAAGCTCTCGACCAAAACAGACGCCACAACTCCACAGCATCTTTTGTTGCTTGGTGGTGGTGGTGGTGGTAGTGGTGGTTCAGGAAACGGAACCCAGGACCTAGCACCTGCTCGGCAAGTACTGTACTACTGAGCTACACCCCCAGATTCCACTTTGCATCCCAGTTATCTAGGACAACTCCCAGCAATCCATATTTTTAAACTGAGTCTACAGAACCCTAGGTGCCGAAAGTGGTTTCACAATCACTGTTGTAACTAATCAGTAATAGAATCAGAACGTGACGCGCATTCAATTCTAATTTAATGTGACACTGGACAAATTAATTAACCTTCATGGTTCAGATGAGGCACGTGCAGAGGAAAATCCCTTTACTTTTGTCACAATAAGGGTCAGAACTAAAATAAAGTGATGATCACCTCAGTGCTTGGGACACAGTAGGTGTGTACATAAGATAGTCTTCCTTTTGATAGCAACTCTATCACTTTTCAATACTTTTGGCCTGATTCGTGATAGACAAACTGACTCTGACTGCATGTGGATTCCTTCTTCTTTCCTGAAGAGACTGTCAATATCGTGCTTCCATATTGGTCCCTTGTTGGCCATACTATTGACCTCGAAGAACCAAACACCAGAAAGCCATGTCTTCAAGATTTCCATTAATGAGTTACTTAATTCTGATACTTCGAGTTGTTTGAACCACCTGTCTCTGCTGTATTTATAGCTAATGGACTGCTAGAATTACTAAGTATTATGTTATAGCAAAAGAATAGCGTGGCTTACAGCTTACAAACCAAAACCCACACAATTTAACTGTCTGAAGTTACAGGTCATGAAAGACTAGAAACCAGATCTCCATATTCTCCGTATCATATTCTCGAGTTATGTGGTTTCAAATTAGTTGCAGAAAATAAACTGGCAAATTAGAAATTTATTTCTGACTATTCCCAACATATATACAAGGCTTCTGGCATTTGTAAATTGATGTTATAGTTGCCAATTTTACATTTCTATGAAACTTTGAGGGAAAAGTGTATTGATACTAAAATAATATATAACTACATTTTGAGCTCTTAAGAGGTATTCTATATGGTGAATACACACTAGTACAATTTTGAAGGAAAACAGTGAGTAAAGATACCCAAATTCATTACAATGTGCATGCCTGATATCAGAAAATAAGCTTTAAAAAATAATCTCTTGACAGTGGTCAGATTCCCTGAATTACCATAATGAACACACTGGAAATTATCTGCATTAGGCAAGATGCTTGTATACATATACAATACTAAAACTCTTGAAAGGAACTATCTTAAACAGAATAAACATCACTCAGGGAAATATTCTTTCTTATATCACTGATTGTCCCTGAACTAATAAACAGGAGGCTGTCTATGAGTTTACTTCATCACTCTCCAAGCTTTCCTTGAACACAAAGGATGAACTTGTGCTTCTCTCCTCATCGCAGCCAACCTGGCTTGCCAGAACCTGCTTTCTTCTAAGAACGCCAGGGAGACCACAGGAGATTCAGAGCAGTGAAAGGCTCACTGTTCCTCTGGTCCTCTCAGTATTCCCAGAATCTCTGAACTAACTGAAATTATGTTGAGGTGTGCTTTAATTTCAACCATATACCTCTGTGACTGTGCATCTGGTGCAAGAACAATAATAAAAAGAATTGAGCTGGGGAGTTTGGCTTAGCGGCTTAAGCGCCTGCCCTGGCAAGCGCAAGGCTGTGAGTTCAATCCCCAGTGCCGCAAAAAAAAAAAAAAAAACAAAAAAATAAAAAGAATTGAAAGCAAATGCCAGCCTCCAGATTAACAGGAAGGTCAAGGAAACAACAAACCAAAAGAATTCGGACAAATCATATACATGAACTTTGTAGTACACAATACTGGGAATTAAAATTTTTTCTGTCCTGTTGGCATAAGAATACAAACTGCCTTTGCACTGGAAAAACTATCTTTTAATCTGAGATTATTTCATTCTACTTTATAGTATAATATATGCATTTACATATAAAATTCTGATAACTGTTGTTTTATTTGTTGGTTTTTAAAAACCTTAATTGGCAAGATGAAAAGGTGACAACAGAAGGAAAACCAAAAGATGCAGTATATTCTCCATGGAATACCTTTCATCCTCACTCTCTGGAAGTGAATAAAACAGAAACCACCCCCAAATTCCTTTTCTGCTATCAATGACAATTCAAGGAATTAACAGAGAATAAAATTTAAAAAGATTTCTCTCTTAAGTGTAGATGAAGAGCATTATTTATACTTGATAACTCAGCACTGACCAAAATATGACATTGACTCTAGTATTAAAATAAATGCCGACCTCTTATCCAGAAAGGACCATCAATGTTTTATAAAACACTTGCTATTGAGTACACTGCAATTAGAAACATTAAAATAAGGTTAATTACAATGAGAATACAGTGTTATATGCAGACTCAAGCACCAGATAGCCAAGGGAAACAAGACAGAGGAAGCAATTAGGGAAACAAAAGTACCTATTGTGCCAAATTATGTGTATTTAAAAAAATAGGTTACTGGCATTATGCACTATAGAAGCTAATTAGAGTTAGATAGTTTTGCAGACAAGACTGATATTTTACTAAGAAACTTGACCTCCCTCTCTAATTTCTGAATGCCAAGTTCTAAAAGCATGAATCCCACCTAGTGCTCAATTAAGTCACAGCCAAAAGGGAAGAATCACTACTCCAAAATTGTGACTGATGATTTTGGAAATCACAAGATAATAGCTCTATCCTTTTAAAAAGTACATAAAAGTCATGTCATAGGAATTTCCTACTTTTTAAAGTCAGAGATTCTTGTATTCAAATTCAAGTTACCAAATACAGGACGCGGGTAATTCCTTTAAAACATATATCCTCAAATACCAAGTGGAAATTACAGCACGATCTTGTATCAGGAAGGTGGATTAAGGAATATATTCAGAGGTATCCCATAAAAAAGTTACGGATTTTAAATGCCTTCTGGTAAGTAGTATCATGGCAGCTGCTAACCATTTATAAAAACTAGATTTACTAATTTTATATTTTACTCAAGATATCTTAAGGTCACTACTGTGTAGAGTAGAAAACATGTGAATGAAAATCTCAAAATGCATAACCTTAATTAAAAACAATCACCCAACTTTTTGGTGTCTATTTGTCAGACAGATACAGAATAATGAACTTCTAAATTTTTATTTATGATGATTCATACAGTTCAGGAGGTGTTTCTAATATGTAATTTAAAATACCAATATTTTTTATACACATTTTCTCTTTTGCAGCTTTTTTTAGAAGGGACTTAATCATTTTAAAATTATAATCACTTTTATAAATCCTTAACTTATTCTCTCATCATGTTATTACATTTAAGAGTCACACTTCCTGGATCATTAAACACGCATTTTCATCGAATTCTATGGTGCCAATGGGAAAAAATTTGCTATGGTGGGAGAGAGGGCAAAAATGTTATATATAAAACCATTAGCGATCCTCATAAAGGCCACAGTATATAAACTAATATGGAGTATATTTGGACTATTAAATTCTCAGGAAGAGGACCCAAATAAAGGAAAATACATTTATCTAAAACAAAAGTTTCTTACAGGAGATATTAAAACACTATTTAGAAACACTGATCTAGAAAGTATCTTGAAAATAAAATGAAGTCAACAAATTTAGTGTTTTGTAAATGTTTAACAAGGTAGCAGCATACCATTTATTGAATAAAGTGTCTTTCCCTGCTAATCTGAAATGACACTTTCTGTCCTAAATGTATCTTTGCTCCATTGCTCAACTTTCACCCATGTTAATTTTTAATAGTTTAGAGAGTATACTTTACATCTTATGAAACCTTGTGTACATATCTGAAATGGTAACATATTATACATTTCTACATAATGCTTTATCTAAAGCACTGTTACTATGTAAAGATAAGATTTTAAGAAAATTTCTGGTGGCCTTTCTAATTTATACTGAACTTTAATAAATCTACGTAATATTTTACAAATTCTGATAAAGAACCTACCCTTCATACTGACATAAAACATTAGTTTCATTCTTTTTTAAAAAAAATCTGTATTTTTATTTACATATAAATCAGAAATTTGTATATACACACATACGTATGTATACACATGTATACAGATATTTATCTTTCTACTTTAGTACCATTAAATATCATATCTTGATATTTAAAGTAGTTCTAAAACAAATTCTTTGGTATGTTTTTATTTCCAATAAAATACAACATCTCAATTTCATAGATTTCTTAAGATAACATTAACACATGATTCATTACATAAAAGACTAATTCGAGATTTCTCCAACACTGTGTTCTGGAAATCATCTAGAAAGGTTACCTAGGAACCATTACAGGATTGCCTTTTACATTGAAAACACCTGCTTATCTGTTAAAACATTTCACAGCTTCGCTCAGATCTCAGATTTTAAGGAGTGCAGGAATCCCTGAGGAAAATTTGTTAAACTACAGATTATGATTCAGTGGTTCTTAGAAAACACCTGAGATTGTACATTTCAAATACACTTTCAGGCCATGGCAATGCACCTTGTGATAAATCACAGTTCAAGGAGCTAGGAGTTAACTAGCATCCATAACTCCATCTTAACTCCAACATGGAAACTGAGAAATATCCTGAGCATCTGAATATAAATTAAAACAATCTTCTTTAAAAATACACCATGGTACACACACACACACAGCCTCCATCATATGCAACATCCTGAACTGTTCTGACCCAATAAACTTCAAGAGCTCCTTTACATGGCTATAATTCTGAAAAGTTAAACTTCTAAGTCTTTAAATATGGAGTCATTTGCTATTGGGACAGGGTTGATCCTAAGAAAGATCGTAACAAGGAACAAGATTGAATTGGGAGCATGGTGGTAGGATCTAATTGGGATAGCCAAAAGAGAGACAATAACAAACTCTGTGCTCTAACACATTTATTTCTCCATTCACACTCACCATGATACACTTCCCACACTCACTTTGCTAACTAAGGATGAGAAACATTTTTTTCGAGGTAATTTGGTAGCCTAATATCAAACCAATTTATTTTAATGAATATTTGCACAATGATTTAGTTGACTAATCAGTTTTCCATACAGAAAAACTCTTAAATTTATAACAAATTTGTAATAACATATCATGTCATATGGACCTGTGAAATGTTTTCCCTTTTACTAAACTTTTAGGTAAATATTGTCTTCTGGTCCTCCTAAAATTGGCTTACTATAAGAGTATTGTTCAAAAATGCGCCCAAGGTGTATCTGCATCAGAAATATCCATGGTGCTTTCAGAGCACTTACACACTTGGTCCTTAAACTACTCAATCAGATTTCTAAGAAATGGCTCAAAAACTTGCATTTGTAGTAAGTGACCCAAGTGATTCATTTACATGGAAGCTTTAGGTCTAGTTAGCTAAGAAATTCAGAACTGACATTAACATATTTTCTGTCTGTAGTAGACTGTATGGTGACCTTCTACCCACCTACCCACAAAGATATGTCCACCTGGAACCTATGAGTGTTAATTCTGTTTGGAATAAAGGTCTTTGAAAATACAGGACTTAATACAGGACTTGAAAAGAGATCATTTTGAATAAACATGTAGACCATAAACCCAATAACAAGTGTCATTATAGTAAGAAGAGAAGACAACACAAAGAAAAAGCGAGTGTGAAGACAGCAGAAGGAATCACGGGTCTATAAGACAAAGGACACCGAAGAACACCAGTAACCTTGAAGATTCATGAAGCATTTTCTCCTATAGATTCTCCAAAAGCTAGCAACTAGGCAAACACCTCGACTTTGGATATTAGATCTCTAGAACTGTGAAAGAATAAATTTCTGTTTTTTTAAAACAACTTGTTTATCGAAATTCGTTGTGAAGTTCTAGAAAATGATTAAAAATATATAGATAGTGGTTACTAATACTGCAACTAATAAAAACAAATATATTAACTCTTGGAGTTAGTTAATTAGTTAATATAATTTTAACTAACAATATAACAAACAATAGGTAGTATTTATTTGACATGTGTATGACAAGCACAATGTTTAGGTCAAAGCCCAGTCTTGCCCACCTCAGAATCTCAAGGATCTTGCATAAAGCTCCCTGCCAATAACAACCTGTCTTCCAAATCAGTTTCCTAATTAAGTATTCCCTTTTCTTTTAGGCTGCTAAGCTGAACAAATTTTCTTTTTGGTTCCCTAAAAACTCTGTGTCCAACCCTTGAATCTAAATTATAAATAGGGCTACTCCCAGATACATGAGTATAGTTGAGCAGTCATTTCTCAAAAGAATCTGTTAAATATAGTATTGATGACGTTTTGATGTCTAAAACAGTCACAAAAAATAAAATAAACATTCACAAACTTTAGTTTAGGAAAAGTGACTTAATAAAAATTCAAAAATTCCATTACAAAAATTCAATGATTCATATAAACTTCAACTGTAAACTCACAGAAGGATTAATATTCCCTTTAAAACATTAAAATATATACAAAATCTAAGAATCTTATTTTGTTGTATACAGGATATACTCCTGTTTCTCTCAAATTAAGAAACCAGTCAATTAATGAATGAATAGTATTTATTCAATGTTTCTTTACTTTGCTAGCAGCACCAAAGCCCAAAAAACATCTACACTGAATGCAGAATGACCAGAAATCAAATTCACATCAATTACTTTGCAAGGCTGAGACCTAGGAATTTTTTTTTCGAATTTTCTTTATCAATAGTAAAAGTATAGCAGCACTTGCCATTGACTAAACATGTACTGTTTTGAATATAATTTTATGTAAGTTCATTACATTAACCCTCATGTCATAACTAGATCTTACTTGTTCCAGTTTTTACAGATGAGAAATCTATGAAAGGTTAAGTAAATTTGCGAAGGACACAGAGTTAGTTAATAATTACAGAACTAAAACCCAAGGAATCTGATTGACATTGTAACCACTGTCTTAAATAGCATTTCTTTACTGTCACTAGATTAAATGAGGCAATTAATTATGCATCGTGTTTATAAAACTCTCTCTGACGTATTCACCAGACCAGTTGTTCAGGCTCAAAGACAGGTGCAAAAGCAAGTTTAGTATCAACCCAACACTTTCAGAACAGAAATGATGAATACCATCACCATCAGTTTTTAGAAAAATTCACACTGTGCAATACAAAGGGAAGCCTGCTGGAAAGAGTTATTGGGATGGTTTCCCTCCTCCATGAAAGAACTGCTCTGAAAAAAGCTGGCACATCCTGTTTTAGATGTGGTTGTAAGAAAAATAAAACTCCTGTAGCAATAGCAGCCATACCATGAGCATGTGGGGACCATTCAGACCTACAAAGCTTACATGCTTAAGGACAGAAGGGAAGAAATGTGAAAAGCACTGAGTTCTTTGGTAACGCTGGTACCACTTAACTTGTACTTGTAATAATGAAATAATATATCCCTATTTTTTTGTTTGTTTGTTTGTTTGTACCAGGGATTGAACTCATGACCTTGCATTTACCAGGCAAGTGCTTGAGCCACTGAGCTAAATCCCCAGTCCCTATCTCCCTATTGTTTATGACACTTTTGCTAACAACTCTAATATCACCTGAAGCTTAGAGCATTCTAATTGATAAAATCAACAATGTCAAACTTTCTCCAACTATGTATTGTTGAAGCCAGATAAACTTCAATTTTTATTGAAATATAAATATTTAGAAATCAAAACTGACCATGACCTGGAAAAAAATCAGTCTTTAGTTTACTATCTGGATGTATTTCATTTAATTTATAAAATATGAATATTTGAATTTTACTTGCATTACAACATACTATACTTTGAAGGCAACATATTGAAAAGATTAGTAAATTACTTAAATAGTAGACAAAAATCAACAGTATACTTGATTAATTTTTCACATTCAAAAAATGTGAAAGTCAATTTTTGATACCTGGGAAGAAATTCACATATATCATTTATCTCCATTTATACTCATATCTCACGGATACTTATAAGCAAATTTGCCATCCCATTAAGATAGCAGAGATTAACAGTCTGTAGGTGATTTATTCTGCCACATGCTATTCTGAGGTACATGCTCATGAGATTGCCTAGCAAATACGTTAAAATTCATTCATGTCTGCCAATTATTTTCTAAATCTTTATCTATATTATTCATGACTGCTTGTATTCTAGAGATGCTACTTGAAATGGTAGAAAGGATAAACCACCCAAAGAATGCAATATAAACCTTTCACACAGAATTAAAGAGACAAGGCTGTTTGTGTCCAGATATAACCACATGCTGCCAGGTTGCTCCCAAGACCTAGTAGACCACTACATTAGTATGCTTGTCACATCTTCATTATATATCAGTGGGTCATAATCCACTAGTCAAGAATTTCTGGCATAGATTATATTTGACATTTAACCAACAAATATTGTTGCTCAAAAATAGAATCTTCTTTTGCTTTTTTGTTTCTTGGTTTGAGACAGGGTCTTGCTATGTAGTTCAGGGTGGCCTTGATCTCACTAGGTAGCCCAGGCCAGCCGCAAACCCAAGGGGATCCTCCTGTCTTAGCCTCCCGAGTGCTGGGATTACAGGCATGCACCACCATGCCCAGCGGAATCTTCTTTTAAGAGAAGCCACTCCCAGCCCAGTCGGACGTGGTAGCGCACATCTGTAATCCCAGCACTCCGGAGGCTGTGAGGTAGGTGGAACATTGTGAGTTCAAGGCCAGTCTGGGCTACAACACGAGCAAGGCCCGCCTGAATACATAGTGTGACCCTGCCTTAAGAAAAATAGCATTGGGAGTTTGGTTCAGTAGCTTAATTGCCTGCCTGACAGGTTCGAGGTTGTGAGTTCCATCCCCGGTAAGAGAAAAAAAAAAAAAAAAGAGAAGCCACTCCCAAGATAATGGTAAGGGGTCAGGAGGAGGTGCATTCATTTAAAGAAAGTAACAGAAAACACAGAAAGCAAGCATTATTTTGGGATCCATGTTTAGCGTTCGCAAGTAGTAGGTTTGAGCCAGTCACTGGGTATTTGCCACTTAGAGGCATTAAGCTCCATCCTTGGAGATATTTACAGATTTCTTGAAGGGTTATCAAGAACAGGTGGTTTTGTTGAGGTCCAAAAGAAGAGTTGGCCAGGGTGGTAGTGAGGCACCAGGGGCCTCCAGTCACAGAGGCAGTGGGTCTTAGTCACCAGGAAAGCATCCAGCTAAAACTCTTGTGAGGCTGCTGAGAAGGGCAAGCCACAATACTGTACTATGGAGGGAACAGCTCAGAGAGAAGGAAACAGCAGACAGAAGGCAGGAAGGCAAACACTTTTGCTGGTGTCGCCAACAAACAAGGATTACACACTTCAGTACTATCTCAATGATACGTATCTCAGCAGACAGTGTGTGTAAATATATACATATTCTTCATTACATCCATTTCCTTATGTATTGAAACTGAAGAAATGCAAATCAGCCATTCCACTGTGTAGGTGTTAATAGTTTTGCTTAATTAAATAAACAATACTGATTACAGGAATCAACACTGCAGGATGTCTAAGATACTCAATATATGTTAGCATCAAATTATTACAGCTAAAATCACTTTTTCACTTTTTATTAGTACGTTTGTCATTTTCATGTTTTGATATGCAGTAATATCATTTGTAGAATTCTTTCGTTGAAGTGTTACTACAATGGTAAGCCATAATTCCTGATGTTAATTTCCCTCTATATGCTGGGACACTAATTAGCAGTCTATAGCCATCCGTATGCTTTTCCTTGTGTATGTGAATCTATCTATTCTGTGCCTGACTGGTTTATCTGGAGCTTTTAAAATACAAAATACATTATGAAATAACAGAGCTACTTCCTACCACACATAGCTTTGAAATATTACTTATAATTTTTAGCACAGAATATAATTAAAAATAAGCATTTACAAATTTTGACAGCAGGATTTATTAATAGCTATTATTATTTTGCAGTAATAAAGAATAAATCTAAACATAATTAGGAGAGTAATTATTTGAAAATAAAGTTACTTTAAAGGTAGAAACCAATTTTCCTCTATGATGCACAGTAATTAACATTTCCTAACAAATACTTTGAATAAGGGGTATTCACTTTTTGATTAAAACTTGTAGAGAGACAAGTCTGATTCCAGGAATAGATCTCTCACACATGGTCCCATCCTCAGAAGCTTTTAAGTTTCTGGGTTATTTCCAAGAACACAACTGCTTTTTTACCTTTCTAGTAATCTTTCTGTTTGTTTATTTTTGGCACTACCCAGGATTGAACTCACAACCTCGCGCCTGCCAAGCAGGCGCTTAAGCCACTGAGCTAAACTCTCAGTCCTATTATTTCTGAGGCAGGGTCACATTATGTAATTCAGGCCAGACTTGCTCAAGTTGTAGCCCAAGCCGGCCTCGAACTCACAGCACTCCACCTACCTCAGCCTCCCGAGTGTGGGGATTAAAGGTGTGCACCACCAGCCCTGGCTCCCTTTCTAGTAATCTTAATAACTAGTAAGAAATGGAAGAAGCAATGGTCAATCTGAGGACACAGAATGACAAGAAAAAACATTTCTTCTTATCATTTTTTCAAATGTTTGGAGAATTTCCCCTCATATACGTTGTTCTATGACTTTTTATGATGTATTCTTTTCCACATTTTAAGGAGCCCTAAGTCATCAGATACTCTGTACTGGCTTTACTGACTTATAGTATGACTTTTTCCTTCTTATTTTTACAATTATGTTTTCTTTTTTGATTACGTATTTGATCTTAGGGGTCAGACAACGAGATTTCCAATCAATTCAGTAAATATATATTAAGCTACTATGTACAAAACAGTCTGGGAAGGACTATAATGAGTATAAAGCAGATAGCATTAAACCTGTAAGCTATAAACATTATTGGTGTTAACTTTCAAATTAGTATGGATTTAAAACTCATTAGCCAAGGTCAGTAGCTATCTAGCAATTACCAGTAACCATGTTGACTTTTCCTAGTAAGCTTATTATGGCTGGAAAACTGCCAAATTGAAGTGACCACTGATGAAGTTTATAAGAGCTCACAGTTAATTTCCAAGCACCATCTCACTTCTGCATAGGCCAAACAGGTGAATCAAATGGGGGTGTGATAGGCATCACCATCTCTAATTTTTCCCTCTGTCATAACGGCATTGACATCCTTATACCTCCAGAGATGCAGCGTTTGTTCCTGGTTTGTTATTGTGGCGATGAAGGGAAATTCCAGAGGTTTCTATTTAACCTTTCCTGTGACAATGGACTCAGTCTCTGAGCCGGTGTGCAAATGTGGCTACTTTATGAGTTGTGAAAGTTTCCACTGAAGTTAAAGATTCAGCAATTGGAGAAAAAAATCACACGAACTAGATGAGCCCAATGGGAATCAGAATCAGGCTAAGATCTGTCTCTTATTTTGGCTGGTTTGTTAGAATTCTGGAGGTTCCCATGCATAACATCCAGTTTAGGAACACTGGCTAGTAATCCACATAAGTCCTAATTATTTCTTTCTTTTTTTGCACTGGGGATTGAACTCACAACCTCGCGCCTGCCTGACAGATGCGTAAGCCTCTAAGCCAAACTCCCGGCCCTCTAATTATTTCTATTATCCAATGCAGTCACTCTGTGAAACAGGTGAAGGTCCCTTCAGGGAAGGGTTAGAGGAAAAGTTATATAGTACGCATTTGTAGTAATGTGTCAGGGATCTTCCTTGAGGAGACAAAGCCACACTTCAATCAAGTTTTCTGCATCTTTGAATGACTTAGTTCTAGAAAATTTAAAAGAGGTCCTGGCTCTCTGCTGTCTTATTGAAGACAAATTTTTAGAACTATAAAGATCCAACAATATATCAACACATGGCTTATCTATTTTCATGGACATTGTGATCAATTAGCAACTGCCAGTCTTTTGTTTTGTTTTTAGTTATGGCTTTCTGATGACTGGTACCTTCCTGCTTTTTTTTTATTGAAAACAGGCTCACTTTGTCTTGGACAACTACATACTATACTTGACCTTGACCTCTTTGAGATTCCCTTCTCTACAACAGATATTGCACAACTTTTCTCAGTGGTGATATCCCCTAAGGTCTGGAACACAAAGGGTAAAAGATCCAGATCCCTGATTTCACAGATGTGGGTACCCTTCTTACTCATGTATTTCATGATGCCTTAGTGAAGACAGTATCTTCCAGGGGATAAGTGTGTAAATATTGCACGAGAAATTCACTCCCAAATCCCTGTTTTCTGTATGTAATACAAGCTAGGGAACCTCAAACCATTAGACAGAGGTTACCACTGAGTAGATATCTGTCAAGCAACCAAGTAAAGTACTGAAGCCATTTCAATGTTACACAAACTAACACATTAAATCTGCACTCAACAGTAAAATACTAATGCTAGTAAATTCGACCTTATTTACTACTACTATACTCTGCCTTCTTTGCTCTAACACCCTTAGAATCTATGCCAGGCAATAGTGTGTACAATTGCCGTGAAGGCTACTGCAACTTTTGACTCGCAATGAGCTAGAAATAATTCATATTAGTTGTGATGAGTCTTGAGAAAAATCATTCACTTTCAAACCCATGGCCATAGCTAAAGTTGTTGTAAAAATTTCTAGCACAGATGGGAGCAGCTTCTTTCAAAATAGGAGGTCAAATTACTTTCAGATATAATGAAGGCTCCACGTGACCTGAGGACTCAAGAAAATTTTTGTTTTGTTTTGTTTTGTTTTTGTTTTGAAACAGGGTCTCATTGTGTGGCTCAGGCTAACTTTGAACTCACTATGTAGCCCAGGATGGCCTCAAACTCATGGCAATCCTCCTGCCTCAGTCTCCCAAGTGCTGGAATTATAAGCATGTACCACCACACCTGACCATCAGTTTCATATGGTATCTTCATTCCGAGTTTAGTACTCTATCTCTTCCCAAAAATCTTCCCGACTTTCAAATGAGAAACCTCATAAGACTGTGAACATTAAAATTCAGTAAGCCAAACAATTCAATTTTGTTTTCAATTTTAACAATAACATCCCTAAAACTGCAATAAATATCATTTAGGGCAATTACAGAAGTTGTCCGATTCTCAGACTGTGACTTTAGCTGGGGTATCAAGACCTGAATCCATTGTTTTCTTTCTGGAAGCACTGGTATGCTCACCAGAAGCCATTCCACACATAGTCCTTGTACTCATTATTACCACCAGAAGGTTCAAATGCAGCATCATGTGGACTTCCACCACACCTTTTTCACTTAGCTCTCATCATCATCAATCATGGATGATAAGCTGCTTATAGTTCCACTGTATATGATTAACCCAGGCAACCCATTTCCCCACTAGTGAAGAGTGTGGCATTGGCTTAAATCCTGGGGCATGACCAAACCAACCCCAAATTTCAATCTTCGTAGGCTTAGGTCCTGAGACCAACCAGTCACAATTTTCTATCAGTCAGGATCAAGAGAAAAACTACACAGTAATTTGATTAGGAACAGTTTAGTATAAAGAATTTTTAACAACAACAAAAGTAAACAAAGAGCCATTCATGGACCGGGGTTAGACAGAACAATGGCCACAGCAGCAACCAAGCCCAGTCTAGGAACCAGCACCATGCACAGGCCACAGCCAGACTGGGAACAGCTAGACCCCAGCCCGTTCTGGCACATGGGCTGGCAAACAAGAAGTACCATTCCTCCCTCCCCTTCCCCCATAAGCAACCAGGTTATCTGGAGAAACACAGGCTGTGATGATAGCTATCAAGGTGAAATGCAATTGGATGCCTGTGGTGCTTTGGTGTTTCACTAATATTGCAGGTCTAGGGCCAGTGGTCTGATCATAGGTTCAGAGGATATCGCTAAGCAGTGTGTCATCTAGGGGGAGGTATCCTTCTGAGGGTTGCAGCCACTGTTGATTACCTATGGTCTTGTTATGAGGTCCTATGTTGTTTCCATTGTTTTGCTGGGTTGGGTTTTATTCTCTTTTGTTTTGTTTGATTATGTTAAATCCCATGGCAGGAGAAGCTATTTTAAGGATAGTGAGATGTATTATGGTAGCAATTTTGGATTTACTATTCGCTTGCTTTGAAGTTCTTTATCACATTCATTGTTTTGCTTTTATTGTTTCTATTCTATTCTGTTCTGTTTGATTTATACTATATACAAAGTTATCTGCAGCTATTTTGAAGACATCAAAAGGCATTATGGAAACTACTATTGATTTCATACTGTTTTGAAGTCCTGTATCTCTTACACTGGTTTGTTTTGACTGGTTTTATTCTGTTATATACTCTTTAAAATAAAAATAAATAAGCAAATAAAAATTTTTAAAAATAAAGATAAGGAGTAAAGAGAACTCTAAAGAATAGAGGAACAGCAGATGTCAGAAGCAGACAGAGCTGAGGCAGAGAATTCAAGGAGAGAATCTGGAAGAAGCACTGCCCATGCCAGGAATCATATCCAGAATGACTGTGATTTTGTGGAAAAGAAAAAGTTGATGTACCACAAGCTGAAGATATAGGAAGAAAATTCCCTTCTGGAGCACCAGTGAACTCTTGAGAGTCTTCAAGATTCCCTCAGTGTTGTTGAGAAAAGGTCCTTGGGGTTGCTAAGAAACTCTCTAGAAAAGCACCTGCAATGGTTTTGCTGATGAACACTAGATGTCCCACATGTTAAACAAGCACCACAGGGACGTGCACAGAGAAGGACATTGGAATGAGAACAGAAGTCTCTTGTCCCTGCAGTGTCCCTCCAGCAACTGCTACTCACAACACTTAACATCATGACAACTAGCGAAAGAGAAATGTTCATGTGGTCCAAGATCATAAGCCAGACAATGATGAGTGGCTCTAGAACTGAGAGGCAATAAATTTACAGCTGGCACAGGTGCAACTTAGCCATCTGCACAGTTAAAGTCATGAGATAGGAAAACTACATAATTCCCTTTCCCTCTGAAAATAGTCCAGGGAGCAAATGCAGCTTCCTGTCTTTACATTAACCAATATGGACACTAAGCAGAAGCTGTGTGCTCCAGGAATTTCCTGCTCCTGGTTGATAAATCAGCGTGCAACTCAACACACTACTTATCAGAAGCAGTAGCTTGCTCCCTGACTTGTTTCCATAGCCTCACCTCTCAGTACTCTCTAATTCCACTTACAGCTACTAAGTAGACACTTGTCACTTCAACTGGTTTTCTGCTCTGTAAGCTCCACCATAAAACTATCTGGTCCAAAGTTTAAAAGTCTCTGACTGTCCACTTTTGAAACTCTACCACTATTCTCTCGTATTACACTAAGCCTAATAAACCTAGCTTGCCTCGATGCTTGTTTTTCGTGTGGTCTTCTGGTATATTCGGAGCCAAGTATAGAACCCATACAACTAAGACTAAGAAGACACAGAGTCTGGGCATGAATATCAGTTCACTTGGGGTTTCAAGTCAGTATAACTAGAGGCAATAGTGAGTCTTCTGATCCAGCTTCTGTAGAACCACAGGCAGACATGAAATAAATGGCGACTGAATCAGATTAGCTAATCAGCAATATACTAAAGGGGAAAAAAAAGAAAAGATATGTTAATTTATAGGTAGGTGATAAGCACACAAAAAAGATGCAAACTAAAATCACAATAAGGTTATCAGTGAACAAAAATCAAACCAGCTAAAGGGAAAAACTGCGTCAACAGGAAAGATCGGTAAGGATGCTGATCAACTGAATCGCGCATACACTGTTGGTGGGAATATAAAATGGCACAGCCACTTGGGGAAAGAATTTCGTAGTTTCTTACACAACTCCATGTGCAGTTTCCATAAGGCTTGAGTAGTTACCCTAGAATAATGAAAACTATGTTCACAGAAAACCTGTGCACAAATGTTCGTAGCATAGCAGCTTTATACCTAATAGATGAATACGGGGACAACTCAGATATTCTTCAAACGCTAAACGACTAAGCAAAATATGACGCATCCATACCATGGAATGCTACACAACAGTAGATACGCACAATTTGGGTGAATCTCAAGGAAATTGTGAAGCGTATTTTAAGTAGAAAGGACAAATGAAAGAAAATGAAAAGAGAGTAAACAAAAGAAGTCCCAAGTGGTCACATACTGTATGATTCAATTTGTATGGCATAATTACAGAAAATGAGAACAAATGAGTGGTTTCCAGGATTCAAGCGAGGTGGGTGTTGCTGTAAGAGGGCAACTGCAGAGATTCTTGTAAGTTTTGTAACAGTCTGTATTCGGTTCTATCAATGTCTGCATCCTAGATGTGAAACTGTAGTGGCTTTGTAAAATGTTGCCATTGGGGAAAACTGGCTGAGTCATTTCACAACTGCCTGTGAATCTAGAACTATCTCAAAATCAAAAGTCTGACTGTAAAAACATGACAAAAGGCAATAAGCCAACAGGAAAAGAAAAGACAGAGCCCCTTCTTGGTCAATTCCCCCTCATATTTAAAAAGTAGATGTGAGTCAAAGCTTCGTTGTTTATTACTTGTTTAGAGACACACAACGGAAAGATGAGTTAAGAGAAGACAATTGAGGATGACCAACCCTTAAGGTTTTCTCTCCCTGGCGTATGATGTCTCTGCCACCTCGTAGATTTCCGTATTTTATCCATGGCATTCGGAATTGGCCGAGTGCTAGTTTCAAATGTAACACCATGGAGAGGAGATACGAAAGAATCTAACACACTGAAGTTACAGAAAAGCCTGGGACCTGACGTAAATTTCATACAACAAGCTCTGATGGCACCTAAAGAACGTCTCTCCTGACCAAAGAAAAATAGGTTTTGTTTTGAACAATAGGATTTACTTGAGTCAAACAGGCAGAAACCTGTGGTTCATTTGTCCTGTCCACAGAGCAGACTGCCCATCTTTAAATAGCATGTTTTACACACCAAAACTTAAAATATCCTACTTTTTCCCCTCTGGCAAGTTATTTTATGATTGTCTCTCCCTTTCTTTCTCTCTCTCTCTCTTCCTCCCTCCTCCCCACTGTTTGTGTGTATTTATAATTCCAAGCTTGACGGATAAATAACAAAAAAACTTTATCTTTTAAAATTCTTTGTCAAACTTAATATGAAAGCAAGAAGACCTACTTTTTTTTGCTATTTATTTATTAGACAAAAAATAGTTGTAGAAAGGAATGATAATTAGGACAAAAAGAAACAGATTATATTGAATCTGAATATAGAGGAAATTTAATGAATATTTAAGAAATCCCAAGCTCCAACTCCCATTTAAATTTGCAATCTCAAAACAATAAAACCCTTATTATAATGAATGATAATATCACTGCACTTGATTATTGCGTCTTTCATTCATTTCTAATCTTTTTAGCTATATTAAATGAACAGTCCTTAATTTCACTCTTCTTAAAAATCAAACTGGTCCCAGTTGTACATTTTTAAAAGAGCATTTTATTTTTCTTGCAGTTTTCATGTTTTGCTTTTAATGAAAATGCATAATTATTCCTAAACAGTACTATTAGAAATACGTAATTTTTACTTCATGAAAGAATGTATAAAAACATTTATTTCACCTTGAATCTCCTATAATAACCTGAAAGTCTTATATAAAATAATGCCTTATAAAATAAAAACTGCAAAAATTAACGGGTCACGTTTACAGACAAACTCATATCAAATCAGAAAATGTCCTGCAGTTTCTGGCAGCAATTAACCTCACACACAGAGGAAACTGACTAACAGACTCCAAATGCATGCTGTATTAGTTCTGATTGTACAGGGATTTATTAAGCACTGTGTTTTAAATAAATAAAAGAGAAGGTATGAATTTTATACACTCTTCCTTCCTGCAAGAGGCTAACATGTTAGTTAAACTTTGATAAAGCTGCCTAACTAGTACGCAGTTCCTGTGTTCCCAAGAGACCAGGCCCATAATGTCTTCATACTCTTTATAGAAATGAAACAGACAGGCAATAGTGGCTGACGGATCATTAATGTGCAGCATAATCTTGTGAGAGTAAAAGAAAAGATGCAAGGAAAAAATGTTATCTACTTCAAAGTCATTTACCTACACTGACTCAAATTACCACATTCCTCTCGTATTTACCATCCAAATCAATTAAGTCGGCTCTTGGAAACACACATGAAATACCATACTTCAAATCAAAAACACCATCAACTGTAACATTCATCATTATTTTATGTTCTATTTAGCAAGGGAAAATGCAGCCAATAAAACTATGATGCATCATCCAATTTAAACTAATGCCTCAATTTTAAAATGAATTCTGGGTTTGGAGGTGGTAAAATATTTTAAATAAAACATGTGTATTAGAATCTATAAAATATTCCTTACATATTAGAACATATTATGAAATGGTTATGATAAAGCTATGTCCATCACCCACAAATACATCAAATATTACGTTACATTTAATAAAAACAAACATTTCAAGTGACACTCAATTAGGTTAAAAAACAAGGAACCAAGGACATGAAATCTTCAGCTACAATACTGGGGCAATCAACAACCTCATTAAAACACCTCTCCTCTCTAAGAAGGTTGATCATTAAAATTAATAAGATCACAATATATAAAGTTCATAATGGCTGAAATAGAATAACAACTAGTATATTTTTTATAGTAAAACAAAACTACATTCTGAAATTCACTTTATTTCCCAATTACTTTTTGTTAATATTTGTCTTTATATTTCATGTTTGATTTGTTAGCTAAAAGCATTCATAAGCACTAATATAAACAGTTAATATCTATTAAATTTTCATACTTGAACTACTTTATAGTTAAGAACATACCCCAATATAAACAGCTTCTCTAAAAATATAAACATATACAACCTGAAAGAAATCCACCTTTACCCTGTTTTTTCATGAATGATGCTGTTCATTGTCTCTTAACATTTAAAAAAAACAAACACATTTTCAGTAAATTTTTAATTCAAATTCAAAAATGTTTCAAGTTCATAAAATGAGCAGAAAAATATAATGAAATTAAGCTTAATTTCACTATAGTGTATATGAAGAATTCTAGGGCTGTATTTTTTTATTTTTGCCATCCCCATTTTATTACAAATTTTTTCTTTAATTGCCTCACCAAAAACTAACATCTGAGGACTGGAGATATAGCTCAGTGACACAGCCTGCCTAACAAGTGCGAGATCCTGAGTTCAATTCCTGGTACCAAAAAATAAAAAAATCTCTAACATCTATAATTCAATTATCATCAATCCCTACACATTATGGGCTTGAGCTTTTCTAAGTGGTCTCACACAGTTTCACTTGGATGACATACACTACTTAACTCCCATCATTCTACTTTAAGAATGTTCTATTAAGCTTTGCCTTGTTTTGTCTACTTGACTCTAAAAGATATTAAACAGACATTGTTGGTCTTTCTTAGTCTTTTATAATTGCTATGAAAAATAATGAGTGATTAGCAGTAAACTTAAAACTACAATAAATTTCAAATCTGAGCAATTTTCCATTTTACTATGATTTCTTAAAGACTTTACTTTCTAATTCATTGAATCATAGCCAAAGACATTTGAATTAACTTACATGTTCTGATGATTTTCCCTCATCAAGAATTACTATTTCCGAATGTCTTGCCCTGTACCAAGTACTACATCAAATGCTCTTGTAAGGAACTCCATTTAGTCTTCATGATAAGCCAGGATGTGGTATGATCAGTTCCATGTGTCCCAGACTACCCTAACCACTAAGGACAAAACTACAATTCGGGACAAATTCACATCTTGGAAATGGGACAAATCATACTATATCCTGGCTTATCATGAAGAGTGGTTCCTGAGGTTGCCAGCACCTCAGGAACAACCAAGATGCCCCTCAATAGGTGAGTGGATAAATCACCCAGATGAATAAGTCATCCCAAAATCCTTCAAGGGATAATCTTTGAACAACTCTAAACAATGTAAAGGTTTTAGGTTCATAGTAAATTGAGCAGAAACCACTGATAAGGTCATGTATATCTTGAATGCAGTCAGAATATACCCCTCAACAGTGGTACATGTTTTACACAGATGAATCTACATTACCACACAATAATCATTCAAAAAAAATAGGTTATAGTAGGTTTCATTTTTGGTGATGCTCATTTTGTTTCTGGACAAATGTAAAGTGGTACATGCCAATTATTATAGTAACATATAGAATATTTTCACCATCCTAAAATTCCTCTGTATTTCATCTACTCATTCCCAGTTCCCTCCTTCATAATCGCTGCAACATCTGGTAATTCTGACCTTTTTGGTGTCTTCATAGTTTTCCTTCTCCAGAATGTGAAATAGTTGGAATCACACAATTCCTAAACTCTTCAGATTGACTTCTTTCATTGAGTAACATACATTTTAGTTCCTCTCTAGCTAGATATCTTAACAGCTCATTTTTAGTACTAAAGAACACTCCACTGTCTGATTGACATGTTTTTGAAATTTTGTTGTAGGTTTTTTTTTTCTTTTCTTTTCTTTTTATCCTTGAATAAAATGGATTTGAAAAAGTAAATAAATAAATCACACTCCACTGTGGGGATGTGCTACAGTCTGTTTATCTACTCACCTGCTGAGGGATATCTTGATTGTTCCTGAGGTGCTGGCAACTAGAAGTACCTATAAACATCCATGTGCAGGTTTTTGTGTGGATATGTTTTTAGTGTCTCTTGGTTAAATATCAAGGGTCACAATTTCTGGCTTTCACAGTAAGACTTTAATTAGTTTTGCAAAACAAACAAACAAAAATAAACAAGCACATACCAAATAAACAACCAAACAAAAAAAATCTGCCAAATTGCCTTCCAGAATGGCTGCATCGTTTTACATTACCATCAACAATTAATAAGAGTTACTGATATTCCACATCATTTCCCTGATGACAAACACTAGTGAGTATCTTTTGTCTGTGTGTGTGTGTGTGTGTGTGTGTGTGTGTGTGTGGTTCTTTTCTATTAAGGTCTTTCAGTCATTCACATGGCTTGTAAAATTTTAAGAGTTTTCTGTATATTTTGAGCAAAGTCTTTTATCAGATGTGCTCTGCAAACATTTTACTCCCAGTCAGTAGCCTGTCTTCTCATTCTCTTGACAGTGCCTTTGTCAGAGCAGAAGGGTTTTTTATAATTTTAATGAACTCTAATTTATGTATCACGTCTTTCACAGAGTATGCCTCTGATGTAGTATCTAGAAAGTCACCATTAAAGCCAATTCATCTAGATCTTAACATGACTTAATGGTTTTACATCTTAGATTTAGACAGATGGTCTGAGTCAATTTTTGTGAAACACATATAGTCTATGTCTAGATTTTATAATTAAATTCATTGGTCCACTTTAGATATACATAACTGCCTTTCATATTACAGGAAATTTGTACCATTACATGATATATTTTCATTCCTCTTTTTTCCCAGTCCCTCTCTTCCCTTCAACATTTCCTCCCCCTCCATGTTTACAAAGTTTTGTTTCTATTTTATCTCCTTTTATTATCAATTTTTCCCTTTTCACTTCCTCCCGTTCCCTCTTGACCTTCCCTAGTTCCACTTTCCTTTTGAACAATTTTTTTTCCCCATTTCACAATATCTATTGTATATTTTGGTCCTTATTTACTCTTTCAATTTCTTGCACCAAGGAGACAAGTGAGATTTACACGTGTGAGTCTGATTTATTTCACTTAAAAGTATGGTCTCAAGGTATATTCATTTATCTAAAAATGTCTCAAGTTTATCCTTGTTTACAGCTGACTAGTACTCTATTGCATAAAAACAAAACCACATCTTTTTTACTCATTCCTGGGTTGACAGGTATTTGGGTTGTTTTCAAGATTTAGTTATTAAAAACCATGTTGCTATAAACATGGGAGCACATATATCACTGTGGTATGATGTTTTTTAATTCTTCTGAGAAGATACTAAGAAAGGATACATCTGGGTCAAATGACACCTCTAATTCTAGTTTTTTGAGGAATCTCCATACTGATTTCCACAGTGGTTGCATCAGCCTACACTCCCACAAACAGTGGATATCGGTTCCTTTTTCACCACAGCACCACCAGTATTTGTTATTGGTTGATTTCTAGATGGCAGCCATTCATTCAGGAGTGAGATGGAACCTCAGCATTGTTTTAATTTGCATACCAAGAATTTCATGAACAAAATCGTGATTGCATGAGAAATAATACAAAGAGTCAACAACTTGGATCTCTTCCTTTTCAAAAGTTTCTGAACAGCAAAAGAAATCACCAGCAGAGTGAAAAGACAACCCACATGAGTTGAAAAAAATTTAGCCAGTTGTCCCTCACACAAAGGACTTATAACTAGCACATATAAAGAATGAAAAAAAAAACATCAGAGACCCCAGATTTAAAGATCAGTCCAAAAATGGGACTCTAAAATAAAAATACAATTCTCAGAAGAAGAAATAAATACAAATGGCAAATAAATATATGGAAAAATGTTCAACATCTCTGGTCATTAGAGAGAGGCAAAATAACTAACTTCTTTATATGTTGATGTCCTCCAGTTTCTAGTTGTTCCAGTACCAATATTTGAAAAGATTTTCTTCACCCCATTTTGTATTTATTGTTCCTTCATTGAAAACCATTTGACTATATGTATGTAGATTTGGTTTTTGGACTTTGTACTCTACTGATCTATTTGCCTGTTCTTTTGCCAAAACAACATTACCATGATTAATGTAACTTTATAATAAATCTGGAGGTCAACTGGTGTCAATCCTCCAAAGTTATGTTTTGTTCAATATTGTATTGTCTATGCTGGATCTTTATATTTCTGCATAAAGAATACCTTGCTGGAACTTTGATTGAGATTTCACTGACTGTACAGATCAAGTTGAGAAGAACTGACATCTTGCTCGTATCAGTTCTTCCTATGCATGAACATGGATTACCTCTCCGTTTACTTAGTTCCCCTTTGATTGTTCTCATCAGAATTTTGTACTTTTTCTTACTTAGATATCCCCATGTTGTGCCATACTTTCAACCAAGAATTTCATTTGGGTGGAGGGTTAATGCACATAGTATTGTGTTTTTAATTCTAAATTCCACTCATTACTTGCTAATAAATATATATATATATATATTCTATTGATTTGTGCATGTTAATTTATATATTAATTTATATCTGTTAACTTTTTATCCTGCAACCTATTAGATCCAGAAGTTTTATTTTCCTGATTCTTTTGGATTTCTTACATAAAGAAGCAGAACATCTATAAACAAAAAGTTGTGTCCTTCCTTCACAAAATAGATCTCTTATTTCATTTTACTGTCTCATTGTACTACCTAGAACTTCTAGCATAATTTTGAAAATAAGTGATAAAATAGTGCATACCTGCCTTGTTACTGCTCGTATTGGGAAAACTTCCAGTTTCTCATTACATATGATATTATCTGTAAATTTTTTTATTAAAATTCTTTATCAAATTGAGGACATCTCCTCTCCATTACTATTTATTGAGATTTTTCATCATTAATAGGTGTTGAAGTTTGTCAAATGCTTTTTATTTTTGCACATATTCATGTGGTCATGTTAATTTTCTTTTTTCTTTTTTTAAAGATGTGATGGATTACATTAATTGATTTTCAGTGAACTTGTCTTTTACACCAGGATAAATTCCATTTAACTGTGGTGTAGAATTCTTTTTATGTATTGTTGCTTAAAATGTTAATACTCTGTTGAGGATATTTCTAGAGAATTAGAATAATGTCTTCCTTAAATGTGTAGTACAATTGTCTTGGTTACTTTTTACTCCTTGCTGAGACAAAACACCTGACACACAAACTAGGGAAGGAAAGGTTTATTTAGCTTACGGTTTTTGGAGGTTTCAGTCCGCAATCAGCTGGCTCCAAGGCAGGGTGTCATGGCACAGGGACAGCACTTCAAGGCAGCAACCGAACAAAAACAGCCAAAGTAAAAGGAGCAAGAGCAAGCTTCTTCTCCTCCCTTATATAGTACACAGGACCCCCCCCCAGGGTGGGTGTAGCATTCACAAATCTCCTTGCCTTCCTTTGTACAGGATGAGGATGTTTACAAAGTAAGAACCCTGGCTCCCTGCTGAGTCTCTCAGCTAAACTTTGACCTTCTCAAATTGACACAATGGCCAGGTAACTGCTTATGCTCTACACCCCAGGATGTAGAGCTGCTGCCTTACTTAATTAAGCTTCTAGACTTCTCAAGTTGACACAATGTATAAACCATAGCAACAATTTAGCAGTAAACACATCTGAGCAGGGTGTATTCTACCTTGAAAATCTATTAATTGAATCAATTGATCTACGCAGATCATGTATCTTTTGTATGAGTTTCAAATATCTGACCCATTTTCAAATCAAATTTCTGGGCACAGAATTGTTCATAGAACTTATTTACTATCCTTTTGATATTCACAGGGTTTGTAGTGATGCCCTCTCTTTAATTTCTGCTGCTAGTATTTTGGGTCATCTATCTTTTTGTCTTAGGCAAATGCATAGTCTCTACTTCAGGTAGAGTTCAAAACCAGTGCGGAAAAATATCTCAAAAATTTTCCAGGAGGATGTGTCAAAGGATGTATCTGATCTTCTCCAATACTGAACTCAGTTTCTCTACTCCTCTCCCAAACTTACTGCAAAGTTTTCTCTCTCAGGAAATGAAATCAGTATTCATCCAGTTGCTCAAGTCAGAAACCTGTGACCATTATTTCATCTTATTTTCTTTTACTCCATAACAAAATCATCTATTTACTACCTTACTACTGGAATTTTTAATTTTTTTCCAATTAGTATTATCCTCACTCTATTCCAAGAAAGATTATTGTTGCTGTACTACAAAACTAGCCTTAAAATTGATACCTGAATTCACACTAGCTACTCCAATTCAGATTTAATTCTAAGCAGGGGGATCATTGTAAACAAAAAGTGATCATTTAATTCAAATATTTCAATGGTTTAAACTACTTTTATGTCAATCTGAAATCATCAGATTGGCTTATGATGTTTCTTGTCATTTTCTTGTACTTATTCAGCATCATTGAACTTCCTTGAGACTAACATTTACTTATATAAATGAAAGAAAAATTATTTCTATAACTGAAATATAATGACATACATACAGAGCAAAGAATTTTATCTTCAAATGTCTCTGACCTATTAGAAAAAATAGTCTGGCATTGAAAAGAAAATTATTTAAAAATTGATCAAATATCACATGGCTAAGTGCAGCATATTCTTGTAATTACTTAGTTTAATCACAATTGCTAATTAAAAAATTACATTTCTAAACTGAAATTGAATTAGAGGCATTTTATTATTTTAAAGTTTTTTCATATAACATTAATTTTAATACAGTACTCTGTTTACTCAAAATACACAAATTCAGCTAGACATAGACCTATCCTAAATCCATTTGAAAGCATCAAAATTTGCTCATATATTGCTTATAATATATATTATATGTATGCCTTAACTTGCATAATACTTTCAAAAAGAAACACAGCTATTTTCTCCAATATAGATCTGTAGTTAAAAAGGTATAATAGATAAATTAATTTTCATTTTATTGAAATCATGACATTACCTCAATTTATAAAAACAATGCTTACCTTGTACATTGGAAAATTGATTATTTCATAGCCACAGTTATTTTAATATGTCTCCTTGGATTATATAAATCTGTTACATCAAAAATCTGTTATATTAGGAGATAATAATCCAGAATAATTATCCAAATACTAGAAACCAAACTAATAATAAAACATGTTAAGTAAAAGGATATAGAGTTAACAAAAAATATAATCTAAGTAATAATGGCTAAAAACAAAAGACAAAGCCACCTAAAATATAATTGCATACTGTTTTACAACAAAAAGGAGTAAAATTTTTGCTATAGTTATATACACAAATGGGTTCATAGACTTTATTAAAACTTTAATTTTAAAATAAATGGTTATAACAAAAGGCAACTACTGACAAAAAGGAGAAAAATATTACAATTGTTTAATTAAAGAAAGGGATAAAGGCTTTAAAAATACACTACACGAAGGATGACTAAAAACTATGGTGAATGTTTAAATTTTAAAAATTTTATTATAGTAAAAGATACATTGTCATTAACCTCCCTCAAAATAAAATCCCCTCCTCCTCTTCAAACACACTTATCCTTTAATTCTTGCCACTTTCTGAAGCAGTTCTGGTAGTCCTCTTTCATAAGTTTCTTTACAGTGACTTATCACAAATGGTGCTACATGTCTTCCCAACAGAAGGCAGATAAAAGCATTCCAGTATGGACTCACCTACCTTATTCACTAGATCAGGTACTGTGTGACTTTTGGCTCTTCCCCAAGTCAAAATGGCTATGAAAATGGTAAATGTTTTGAATTGATTTAAGACACTGGGCCAGCCACAACAGTGCAACTAAAGACACACATAAAACAGGATTTGCAGAACTGCTTCAAAAAGTGGTAAGAATTATAGGATAAGTGGGTTCAAAGTAAAGGGGCATATCTGGCTGGAATTAATGGCAGTATGTCTTTTATTCAAACATGCACCATATTTTTATCACATTTCAAATATTCAAAAATACAAAAAAGGATGAAGAAGCAAGAAAATATAAGCGTTTAGTTAAAAGAACAAATAAACCTACTGATCTGATTTTAAAATAAGCTAAGATTCAAAGAATTCATTTGTATAAAGAAGCGTATAAACACCCAACAAGTATATGAAAAAATGATCAACAACACTAATCATGAGGGAAATGCAAACTGAAACCACAATGGTCCTTTTAATAGAACGAAAAGAAAAGAAAGAAAAGAAAAGAAGAAAAGAAAAGAGAAAAGGAAGGAAGGAAGGAAGGAAGGAAGGAAGGAAGGAAGGAAGGAAGGAAGGGAAGGAAAGAGAGAGGGAGGGAGGGAGGGAGGGAAGGAGGAAGGAAGGAGTGATGACAACAATGCAGAGAAATTGAAATCCTTACACACTATTAGAGGGGGAAAAATGTTGGAGATGATGTGGAAAATAATATGATGCCTCTTTGCAGTCAAAGATCAAATTGCCATGTAGTCCAGAAATTCCCATGGTAGGTACTTATCCACAATAATTCAGAACAGGATCTCAAAGAGATATTAGCACTCCTCATCGCGGCACTATTCAGAATAGCTAAATTGCAAAAGCAACCTAAATATCCATAGGCAGAGCAATGCTTTAAGAAATGTGGAATACACACACAGTGGCACATTCTTCAGGCTTAAAAAAGAAAGAATTTCTGGGTAAATCTGGAAACTAAGGTGCTAAATGAAGAAGCCAGTGAGAGAGATACAAATAACACACAACGCCAATACATATGATGTTTAAAATAATCACATTCATAAAATCAGAGTATAATCGCAGTCTCAGTGGGAAGGGGGATGGGAAAATGGGGAGGTACTAATCAAGAGACATAGAATCTTAAAAACAAGGTAAGTCAAATTGACCTTTTTTTTTTTGCAACTTTATTTTTTATTTTAAAGGGAAAAAACACAGAAAAAACAAAACAAACAAAAAAATTCTCCAAAACAATAGTGATACAGGATTTCAAGACAAGATGGCAGGAATATAACAAGGATTTATATTGCATACTGTCATCCTCCAAAGGGTTGCTCAGACTACCAGATATAGGCATGCAAAATTGATCAAACAAGATGAACACCAATTGTTCCTTTCCTTCAACTAATAGAATTAGTAGTAGAATTATCTTAACTATCTTGTGTGTGTATATATATACATTTTTTCCTTTTCCTTTTCTTCTTTTCTCCTTTCCCCCATCTCAATTGTCTTTCCCTTTAACCAGTTTCTTTCCCTTTCACAGTATCTATTGTACCTTTTGGATCTTATTTACTCTTTCAGTTTCTTACATTAGGGAAGCAATACAGTGTTTACATACAGAAGTCTTATTTATTTCACTTATGAGTACGGTCTCAAGTTTCATCCATTTAACTATAAAAGCCTCTTGACTATCTGCTGTATAATATAGTACCTACAATCAACAGTAAGGTATTGTATACTTAAAAATTTGTTAAGAGACAAGACTTCACCTTGAGTGCTCTGGCCACAATAATATTTTAAAGCTAATAAGGACAATATCCTTATACAAATATACACTTATGAAAATGAACATAATTTCTCCTACCCAAATTTAGACATAAACCACAAATTAAAATAAACTTCATTATAATCCTTAAAATATTAACACAAGCTAAAAAGATGTATAAATATGTATCAGTCAAATGAAATAAAATGTTTAAGAGAGTTCAGAGTCTATCCCCAATTCCTTTAAATTATATTTAGAGGTTCACTTTGCAATAATAAATTTTAGAGTGATAAAGTTAAATCTGTAAGAAGGATATACAGATATGAATATTTAAGTACTTATAGCAGTTTTTAAATATATCCAACTATTTTAAACATTCATCTTTTAAAAGTCAGAGCCTAATCTTTCTCCTTGAATGTTGGCTGGACTTAATGACTCACTTCTAATAAATGCAGCAAAGCAGAAGATGGAGACTAGGTCATAAAAAGTCCTAACACTTTCTCTCCGCCTACCGTAGGGGAAGTCAGCTATCATGTCATGAGCGTCCCAAATGAGCAGGCCCACAGAGAGAGGAATGAAGACGACCTGCATTGGCTGACACAGTGAGGAACTGAGGCCTCCAGCCAACAACCCTAGGAGGGAGCCTCCTTGCAAGCAGGTCCCTGAGCCTGGCCGAGACTGCAGCCCCAGCTGAGTATTCACTGAAACTGCATGATGTATTTGCAAGCAGAAACAGTGATGCCATAAAAGATCCCAGGCTGTTGGAAAATGTAGGAGACAGTGAATGTTTTGGGGCTTACCTGTTAAGGTCTGGGGTGCTACGATGTAACATATAATTAGTGTGTGCAGAAAAAGAAAGCAGCCAAATACATAAAGCAAAGATGCCAAAACACAAAAACAAAATGAAACACATAACTCTTTAGTTATGATAGCTGAAGTAAGAAAAAAAATACAGAAAAATATGAATAAAGTTCTTGAATAACAATTAAAGGACACATTTAATAGCTATGTTAATGGGTACCTTAAAGCATAATATTAACATCAACAAAACATTTATAAAATTATATAGAAAATACTAAATTCACACTATACATAATTACTATTATATGATACCAGTATAAAACAACCATAGTATTTTCAAAAAAATTCAAATAGTTGAAAAATAAGAAAAAAACCTCTTTACAAAATATTTAAAAATATTAAAGATTGTCTTGATAAGGAACCTAGTTACCTAAGAATTCAGTTTATAATAAAGGAGTCCATGTAAGCCCATGCAGAAAGGTAAAACTGCAAAAACAGTAGAAAGAAAATGGCCAGAGAAAAACATTGGCCCAAAACTTAACAAGTTTAATTTTCTTGCCGTATAAAGAGAAAATTAATGAGAAAAATCAACTGTATAAAGTAAAAATAAAATGGATAAATTACAGAAACACAATTTAAGAAAAAATAGCAAAAATATTAAAATATGCAATTTTATTTTAAAGTCAATCTCAGAGTATATCAAACTTTCATAATACAAATAAGCAAGGCTGAGGGGGAGGAGATGAGAGATGAGAAGGGAAGCGAAAGGATTTAAGATGTGTCATACACACGCACCAAAGACTCACGATGACTGTAAACATACAGCATAAACATGAACTAAAAATACTAATAATAATAAGGAAAATGGGGAGGAAATTTAGACACAGAGGGAGAGAGGAGGGATGGGGGAAAGGAATTAAGAAAGAATCATATTGTGTCATGTGAATGTTCTTACTTCCTAAGACAAATGCAAACTTCATGTATTGTAAACATGTACTTATAGAGTGAAAAAGAAATATTATTTAAATTTCTTGAAACAGAAATATAACTCAACACTGATTTGACTGTAGGGATTCAGATACAGAAATTAAACAAATTTCCCATTGTAATTTTTTTTAACTTCACCCAAGCTGAGCAATAATAAGAAATGTGGATCAAGTTGTATTGCCGCGTGTACATTTTTAACATTTTTTTAATGGAGATAAAAGTGACACATAATAAAATTTACCATTTCAAAAATAACAACATTGTAACTCATGGTGCACTCACCACTTGTCAGAAAAGTAGTTACTATAAATTTTTAATAAACTATATCATCATTTCTAACTCATAAGGGTCATAGCAAATGGTTGCTTGGTTTTGTTTTGTTTTTTATTGCCATATCTTCATGCCTTAACATAGATATTGAAGGGACTATGTCAAAAACGTGCAATCATCTGCCCTCCGGCTCACACACCTTTGCTCTAATACTGAGGCTCATGATCACAAAGGAACCTTTCTTACCCTGGTCACATCTATATCCACAGCATCAAGAGTAGTTCCAGAAATGGAATAGCCATATATATTACTTATTAAATGAATTATAATAATAAATTTTCCAAATCCGTATTACATTTGCTCAACCTCGCAAACTCATTTATTTAGATGATTATTAATGAACAACCATTTTATTGAGGTATAATTCACAAGTCATACTCTTCACTCATTTAAATTGTACAATCCAATTCAGTTATCAATCATCACTGTAGTATATTTAAGAATATTCCACCACTGCCCCCCAAAAAACCCTGAACCTTATTTTCCCCCTTCCCTCCTCGTCCTCTTCCAAGAGTAAGGTGTTTTCTATCACTATAGATGTGTGTCTTGAAAAAACTCATATAAATGGAATCATAAAATGTGTGACCTTAAAGGAAAGGTATTTATGGGAGTCTAGGACCCAGGCTGGGTGATTTTAAGGCAGGTCTTACAAAGCAGAGAAGTATTTCAGGGTGGGCAGAGTTTATTTAGATTAGTGAAAGCAAGTCTTGAAGGGCAAGCTGTTAATTTTGATAAGTAAACTAGCTGTTTCACAGTGTTTCTCCCAGGAGCCAGTATTTCCTGGAACACGCAGCTGAGTTACTTTGCTTAGTCCCAGGAATGTTTAACAAGTGGTGAAGAATTATCTTGGTTTCAGCCTGATGTGCTTTTTTTCTATCATAAAATATATTTTAAAATTTTGTTAGTTACTTCAAGCAAACACTGACTTGGAGCATGTAATATATGAAAGGAATGCTTTGTTTCAGATTTTAAAGCAGATATTTCTAGTAGTTCCCCTTTATTCTCATGGAACTATATAGCAGTTCTATAATGTTTCAGTTTTCTAATCCTAGCGTGTTTTCGTCTTCATAAACTTTATTTGTGTTATTGTTTATCTTAATGTTTAGCTACCTATACACTGTCATCCAGCAGCTTCTAAACAATTAGATAATTATTCATTATGGATTGGAAACTTTATTATAAAGTATGTGTCATGTTTCTTTTCTTCTTTATCTATGTATGAGAACATATCATGAACAAACAGCAATAGTACAAATTTTTCCTTTCCTATCTGAATTTCTCTGGTTTCTTTTCCTTGTCTTACTGCCCTTGGTAGAACTTCTATTCTGTTAGACAGAAACAGTGAAAACAGGATTCTAGGGTGTAACTCAGGAGTAGAGTGCCTACCTGCTAATGCTGAAAACAGTCACCTTCTTGCCCCTGATCATAGGGCCAAAGCTTTCAGTCTTTCATATTAAATATGATGTGAGCTTTGGTGCTCATAAATAGCCCTACTGAAACTGAAGAAGTTCCCCCAGGTCCTAGTTTACTGAGTATTTCTATCATGAATAAATGCTGAATTTTGTTAAATATTTGAATATGTCTCTTGTGATGATCATGTGAATTTTTTCCTTTATTCTATTAATGTGGGGTATTATTTTAATTGATTTTCCATATTGAAGGAAGTTTACATTTCCAAGGAAAATTCCCCCTTGGTCATGATGAGGCACATCTGTATATGTGACGATTTTGATTTTCTAGTATTTTGTGGAGGATTTTCCCATCTAAAACCTGAAGGGATACTGATGGTAAAACTTTGTGTCTTCTAATAATTTTACCTAATTTGGGTATCAGGGTAACTGGCCTCATGGAATAAGTTAAAAAATGTTACTACATCTTCTGTTTATATTTTTAAAAACTTGTGTAAGATTGGTGTTAATATATGTGGGACTTTTTTTTTCTAACACAATTCCTTTACAAGTTCCACTCCAATGTGATAACTCTTCTTCAATATATTTTGTTAGTTTGAATTTTGCTAGAAATGTGTCTCACCTAGGTTATCCAGTTTGTTGGCATACAACTAAATGTTCTCAATATTCCTTTGTAATGCTTTTCATTTCTAAAGTCAGCCGTGTCCTCTTTTATTGTTCACTGTAATCATCAGTTTTCTCTTCTCTTTTGTTCAGTCTAGTTAAAGGTTTTGTCAATTTACTTGAAGTTTTCAAATAACTGATTTTTTACTTTGGTGATTTTCTCTATTGTTTTTCTATTTTTTAACCTATTTCCTCGCAAACCATTTCTTATCATCTGCCTGCAAAGACTCTGAGTTTAGTTTGTTCTTATTTTTCTTGAAGCAAAAGCAAAGGGTTATTGATCTGAAATCTTTTTTCTTTATTAATGCAGGCATTTATAGCTTTACATCACCCTCTGAGTACTGCTTTTCTGTATTCAGTAAGTTTTTCTATGCTTTCATTTTCATTCTTCCCATAATACTTTCTAAATTTCTGTGATTTCTTGACTATTCATTATTTAAGGTGTGTTCTTTTTCGCAGATAGTGAACAGCCCAAATTGTCTTCTGTTTCTAAAGTTTAATTTTATTCCCTTGTGTTCTCAGAACATATTTTCTATCACTCCTATATTTGTTTGCTAAGTCTCCTATTACAAATACCACAGAGTAGGAGTAGGTGGCTCAGAGGCCTGGAGCCAGGAAGTAGTCAAGGTAAAATGAGGTAACTAGGTTGGTCCTTGTCTTGGTTACTCTTACTTTTGTCTCGTTGCTGGGACAAAATACCTGACACCCAAAATGAAGGAAGGAAAGGTTTATTTATCTTACAGTTTTTGGAGGTTTCAGTCCATAATCAGCTGGCTCCAAGGCAGGGTGGCATGACACAGGGGCAACACTTGAAGGCAGCACCAGCAAAAGCAACCAGAGCAAAAAGGGGCAAGAGCAGGCCTCTTTTTCCCCCTTATATTGTACACAGGACACTCCCCCCCACCCCTGCCCCCACCCCAGGGTAGGTGTAGCATTCACAAATCTCCTTGCCTTCCTTTGCCCATGATGAAGATATTTACAAAGTAAGAACCCTGGCTCCCTGCTGAGTCTCTCAGTTAAACTTCTGACCCTCTCAAATTGACACAATGAACAGGTAACTGCTTGTGCTCTACACCCCAGGATGTAGAGCTACTGAGTTACTTAATTAAGGTTCTAGACTTCTCAAGTTGACACAATGTATAAACCATAATAGTCCTTAATCCAACTTGACTGGATGCTTAGAAGAAGCAAAATGTAAATGCACACAAAGAGAGAAGGTGATGTGAAGACAAGGCGGAAAGGGGCGGCCATGGGCACGACAGACAGGGAGCCCTGGAAAAGAGTTCAGCCCTCATGAGGAACCAACCCAGCTAACATGCTGCTTTGGCTTTCTAGCTTAAAGAACCCTGAGACATATAGCTGGTTTCTCTTGATTCATTGAGGGGAAAGTTTTGTGCTAATAATTTTCTGGGCAATGTTTCATGTCTATATCTTATACTCTAAACAACTGCTGTGAATATAACAATATGCGGTGTTGATTACTGTTACTCTCCTATTGGCCTATTGTGAAACTGTTTTACTTTAATTTCTTATTTTTCTTCTGTTTGAATAAATTACAAGAAATAAAACTAAATAAATAAATAAAAGAGGAAGATGGTTTAAAGCAACAAATCCAATCAAATAAAACCATGTACAGTGAAAGAAAAAAAAAGAACCATGAGACTACAAATTTTAGATGTAGTGAAAACAAGTTTTTCTAATGGGGTCTTCTGGGGAACCACTGCCTTCAATACCAAGAATGGGGGCTGTTATTCTTCAATCATAGAGCAGGAAATGACATCAGGAAAAGTTAAACTATCAAAAAGGTTGATACTTGTATTGATACTCAGGAATTTTTCTTAACTCTCCTAAGCACTGCAAACTTTGGCTAATTTCCAGAATGATGAAAATATGATTATGATACTTCTGCCTTATTTTATTTTATTTTATTTTATTTTATTTTATTTGGGAAGGTATGAGCTTTCAAACTTCTTTACATTAACATTCTGATGATGTCCTTGCAAAAATTTTACCAGTATATTTTGTGATATAAAACGGAAAACATTTAAGCAGAGAAAAAGAATCTATAGTCAACCTTTAGAATAACATATAATGAAATCAATAAAATGCTTTCAAATAATCATATGTAGAAATATTTATGATGTTTATATCATGAGTCAAGATTCAAGAAAATAGCACCCAGTACTAACATTCAGTAAACACTTCTACAAGCTAAATTCTGTAATAGATGATTTACATGAATTATATCATTTTATTTTTATACCAGTGCTATATGGAAGATACTAAGTTTTCCATTTATAAATATAGATACTGGATCTGAGAGTTTAAGTAGCATTTCCAAAGTTACATAAGCACTTAAGTATTAAGGCTCTACAGACTCTCCCCAACCTCCTGTTATATAGATCCAAAGGCCTTCTGATTTCATGGTATGTCAAATATTTTCATTTGTATAACTACTCGTCAATCATTTGACTTCCCATAAAAATATGGGCTTCCTCAGGAGAAATGCTTGATAATACTGTGTCCCAAAACTTGAGTATTCAGTAGGCGTAATTACTTTTTGAAAGATAAATGTCAAATGGGCAAATGAATGGGCATATATTTTCTTTAGTCTTGTGGTTCAAAGGCATAAGTAGAACTATATTAAGTGAAACACCCTCCTGTGAGATGAAGGAAAGGCAATTGAACAGTACTATCTTCCTGACACATTCCTCCTGCTCCCTAATACAACACAAGATAGCAGGGTCTGCTGCTGTTAAGCAAACAGAGAATACTTGGGAGACTGATACGTCCTACAGAAACTGGGTTTAGGACACAAAGTAAAGGCAGTTAAATTATACCAAGGATGTCATAAATGTGCTCTCTGTTGAAAGGATGATATCTCAACTAAGCCCTAAATCAAATATCCAATGCCAGAGTAAGAGAAAAAAATTCTGGGCTAAGAAAATAGTACAAGCAATTTTCCTGAGGTATGGAAGAATGCGATAAACTTGAGATAGTGAGGAAAGAGAACAAATGGGTAGAGATAAACAGGATTCCAAGAAGAAGTGGTTTGTAAGGCCTCACAGAGTCATTATAGGCCATTTAAGGATTTTGGATTTGCTCATAAAGGGAATAAAAAGCCACTCAGAGGGTTTAAGTCGAGAATCGATATATTTAGAATTGCACTTGTAAAAGAGCACTCTATCCACCCTGTGAGGCATCTTGGAATGAGAACATTGCTGTAGGAGTCTGGAGGATATAGCAGTGGCCAAGGTGCAAAGAGATGGTACCACATCCTGGGGCAAGAGAAAAGCAGGATTTTAGGACACACAATTGCCAAGATTCAATGGTTCATTAAACAGAGGTACTGAGAGTGGTGGGGGAATTAAGGGTGACACAATCTTTCCAATTTCCTAGTTTTACAATAGTCTCCACTGGGTTATATTTTGAAATCCTCTCAGTCACTCTCTATTTCTCTGTGAGGATTGATTTCAACACAGTGAGCATTTAATTTTAGCAACTTGATTTTCAACAAAAGCAAATCTCTCTGTATAGATTTCTGCAACAACCTCCAGTACTTTTTGAATTCTAAACTCACAATAGCACTGCTTCAAGTTGTCTTATAAAAGCTTTTAGTCCCCATTTTACAGATGGACAGGCTGAGGCATAAAGAATTTAGTTAACTTGCTAAGGTTTTCATAGTCAATGAGTATTTAAAACATTATACTAAAATGCATACAAATGTGCTATTAATTTATAAATTTATATGTGAGAATATAAGTTATAGAGCTTCTATAACAACTGGAGAGAATAAGGTTTTCAACCTTATTAATAGAAAACTATTTTCTGTTGTTTCTAAGCTAATTTATATTTAAATCACAATACAAAATCATGAAATATCCCCACTGTAGCTTAGCAATACATTATCTATCCTTCCAAGACAAAAGATACATTATCTATCTATCCTTCCAAGACAAAAGTTGTTTCGACTCCTCAGCAGGGCAGACTATTCTTTTTCACACAAAAAAATAAGTGTATTATTATCACGCTTCAGTGTTAACTCTCAGAGGGGAGAAACAGCAAAGAACTGCTGCTTCATATTTCAATAAAAACAATAAAACATGGAGAATATTTTATTTGAAATATCTCCTTCCCCATTTTTATTAATTGTACTCATCTAGATGTCAAGTCTCTGATTCCGATTTGGAAGGAGTATATTTTAGAGGTCTCTAAATATTTAAGCTTGTAATCCTATACAAGATTCAAGGACTTAATTATCTCCAAATTAGTATTTACTACATTGATCAGGTATTGGAAAAATTTTATGGAGGTTACTCAAAAGCATTGATAGCCCTGCTTGAGCTTTCCCTCTTTGCATGGCTTTTGTTAACTACCATGTTTATCCTTTTATAATGTTTTCAGATCCCTCAGTAAGTTCTCTTTTGTAGCATTTTTACTGTTACTAGTTAATGACATCCCCATGATTGTCTGGTCAAAGGCTTAGATTATTTAATTTCCTTGCAAAAGCTTCAAATCTAGTTTCCAAATGGACACCAGCCATTTTTAATTCCAGATTGTTATGTGGGGTATTTTATTTTCTAAGTATAAGCTGGGGCAAGGAGAAAATGAAAATAGAGTTATTAATACCAGTTATAGTTCAACTAGTTTTCTCCAGGCCAATGACTGCAACACTTCTTTAAGAATTAATGAAAAGAAACTAGAAAGGACAGGATAAATGGGAAGTCTTAGAAAAGTCACCTGGCTCTTCTCTCGCTTCTCACTTCAAATCCGTCTCCTCCCCCTGGTGCTGGATCCATTCCTGCTCTGCAATCTAAGGATGTGGGTTTGTTCTTACCTCCCATTCCTCAAGTGACAGTACAAATCATTTTACCTTTCCAATATAGTCACATACCTACCATCTAGTATGAGTGACTGTGAATCTCCATGCATTTATATCTCCTTTCTCTAATAGTAAGTTTCTCACTGATGAATATTTTCTGTGCTTTTCCATTAGATCAGTTATCTTTTAATAAATACTACTCTTTCATTCTATCATGTTCCTAATTTTACCAAAACTTAATACTTAAAAAAAAAAAA